>VXAK01022125.1:0-12529 GCA_013399435.1 Arenaria interpres
GTTGTCACAGCTTGTAGTAAATATCTCTTCCTGTGTGTTACTGGACCGTTTCCAGCCTTTTGACTCTGTTGAGAAACTGGAGGAGAAAGCTCATGAACTCATGCAGCAAAATAATTTTTTGGCTAGTAAGTACCTTATTTAAAATGTATATTGACATAAAAATCAGACTTTGTAGTTGTTGTCTGTGTTTATTAATACGGTACGTTAACCTTACGCAGTTTCAAAGTGTGTATTAAAACACATATAATACATGCAATATAAAAAGCATATTTACCTTAGAGAGATTCCTCAACATGTGAATGCTGTAATAGATGCTATAAAGACTAATTATATGGTTTTATTTCTGGAACTGCTAAGTGAATCATTAGAGTCTGTTATTTTTACCAAAATATTGAAAGGAATAGTCATAAATTTTTGAAGTACAATAAAAAGAGCTAAAAAATTTATAGTACTGAGGAAACTTGACTACTTAGTATGACAAGATCACCTAGTATACATCCTTTCAAATTTTAATTCTTATATTCTTGGCTTTGCAAAAAGGAGGAAAGAAAGTTGGGTTTTGCTAAGTTTTATTCTTACACCAACATCTCAGATAAATTAACTTGTTTATTCAGAGTAAATAAATTCTTAAACAATGGACGTATTTCTTTTCTTCCCTGGGATTACACTCTCTATCCTTTTTCTGCATTATATCCTTATTGCTGAGAACCAAATAATTGTACAAATGAGTTTAAAAGACAAGAATGTTTTTCTTATTGCACACACTTTCTCTTCTCGCATAAAATGCTTTAAGTTGCAAGTAGCCTTTCCAAAAGAGAGCCCCATTTAAGTCTGTATAAAGTGTGCCACATTCTTTTTCCCCTGTTCTTTGGGTTTTTATTACCTTCCTGGACTCCTGTAAGTACACAACAGAAGACATGTCAAAGCAGTTCTAGAGAACGAAACTACTCAGTCTGGAATCTTATATTTGTTCTGTAACCTGCACGATATTGCCATTTGCAGAATGTGGAAATGACCACCCTCCATCAATACAACACAAACAGGCCATATAATGAGATAAGGAAAATTTCTCAGGAGTACTTCATAGAGAGTGAAATTGTTTCCCCCTTCAAGGGAAAAACCAGACAAATGGATCTTGGCCCTCAGAAAATTGAATTGTCAAGTTCTAGATTCATTTTGCTTCCACTTATGTAGAGAAGGGTTCATATGTTAACATAAGCCAAGACATTTCTTGGGATTTTTTTCAGTACTATGACCTTTATAATCTCTTTACATGCTTAAAGAAGTAAGATGGCATTTTAAGGGACCTATTGTGTCCAGCACTTCAATATTACATGCTCAGATACAGAAATACATTCCTTTTCATAGTAAGATATGAAACTAAAGTGGAATTTTCCTTGCTTTCTTTGTAGCTTTCAAAGCCTTAATAGCCTCAGGAATTGTCTTAGGAAGTTAAATGTTTGCATAAATGGGAAAATGTGTTTGGCTCGTTGAAAAGATAAGCTTTAGACAACAGTCAAGTATTCTATATCATATTGTCTTTCAGAGGGCCAGGTGGTAGGTAAGACAGCTCTCCCCTTTCTGAAGGAAAAAAGGTCACATTCATCAAAAAGTCCTAAAAACTCTGGGTCATCCAGAAAGAAAATACAATGAATATGTTGTATTTTACATCATCTTTCCAGCTAAAGATTAAGCTTTCATCTTTCATCTTTTTTTTTTTTTTTCCTACAGAGCTAGAGAAAATAAACATGCGAATTCTGCTGTACTAAACCAGAAGTTTTGTAATTGACTCAGAAATTAAAAATCATAGTAAATTTTAGTGGGTTGGTACTGTTTACTTTGTCACTCACTTCCAGGAGTTGCCGCTCTTTGATGGAAAAATTTTATGGCCAGTGAGTTCACTGTGGAATTGAGTTCCATCCCCCAAAAGGGGTTAAATCTGGATACAAAGAGAATGAACCACAATTCAAAAAAGCAAATTACAGAAGGAATTTTCTCAGATAAAAATGATCGTTGCATACCCATTTATCACGTGAATAATTTCTTACATTTCACATTCATGAATTTTAAAAAAAATAAGTCTCTATGAAACCTACCGTTCTTGTGTTTGAGGGTCAAGAAACTTGGGAGGTCTGCACTGCCAGATGAATGTATCCTATTGTCATATGATAACTGGCCATGAGTTAGCTATGTAAATAGCATAAATTGTATAAGCTTGGGTGTGAAGTTCCTTTTCTTCTTGTGTCAGGTATCATCTTCGATATGCCAAAGAACAAGACAGAAGATTCTAGCAAACTCTTGCCACGACACATTTCATATACAATTAGGACCAGTGTTCTCTATAGCATGAGAACAGATTTGATTAAAAACCCGGCGTGGAAATCCCATCCCCAGAAGTTGCCAGCTGACGGGTTTAAATACAACCACATCTTTATTCCTCTTCAAGACATGATTGAGAGGGCAATTATTTCAGCACAGACTGGGACAGATACCTTAGTGCCAGCCATTCAGGTGCAAGCCATGCCTTACCCTTGTCATACCAGTGATCTGTAAGTAAACTTTCAGCTTTTTAATTCAATACACTATCCTGGTGGGTGCATGTATATCTCAGCACGGGATTGAACCAGTGTGTCCAATACCAGAATACTGCAGCATAGCAAATGTTGTTTAACAGCTGTTAAACACATCACATTATGCAACTTCTCTCTGGCAAGTGATCCCTTAGGAGCTGTTTGCAGCTGTACTGTGGAGTAGTCTGTTGACAGAGACTGTGTCAACTTATTCTGCAACTAACTTAGATTATGCTAAGAAACCCACTTTCCATCCTTAATTGTCCTGTACACAAACTGTGAATTGGTTCCTGATACATGTATAAATACAGTGCAAAGTTGATGAAGCAAAAGAAAAGGCATAGAGTTGTTTATTGTGAAACTGTCAAAATATCCTGACTATTAGAATTTAAAACTAGTCAGTGGTTATAAATCTGGTAAAATGGAGCAAAAGTTGACTGGTTCATGCTATTCTTTACTGTCCAAGTGTATTGCTCTACCATAGACACAAATCTGAATTCTGTTTGACTTTGAAATGGAGCTCTAAAGAGTGATTACATCAGATGTATTTTTGACAAATACTGATATAGTATTATAGAACCAATACATGTATTTATGTTGTATGTGGAAAAAAAAGCAATTCTAACCAGAACAAGAATAAATTTTATTGCTCCTGTTGGGTCTTATTTTGTGCATACTTTAAGAATATTCCTAATAGTAGCTTATTAACATTCCGCTAAAAAAAATCTTTTACCTTTGGGGGTTAACAACTCTGCATATATGTTCTTTCATAGATTCTTGAACAACATAGGTTTTTTTTTCCCACTTATGATGATGTTAACATGGATGGTTTCAGTTGCTGGCATGGTTCGCAAGCTGGTTTATGAAAGAGAAATTCACCTTGAAGAGGTAAGAGGCAAATTAGCCTCTGAAAATAAAATTTATTTATTAAAGTGTACTGAAATACAAAAGTTAAACTTTGAGGTACTTTTATGTACTCATAATTCAGCTGGCTTTGTTTTCACTGGTTTCCTCTGGGCAGAAGGTTCTAGTTCTACCTGCCAATCTTGTTTAAGCATCAGCCCTCTAAGTATGCAAATAGTTTTTCTGAGACAAAAAGCAGCAAGCAAAAGATCCATGAAAGTTGAAGTTGAAAACTGTAAATTGTTGTTTGGAAAAAGTCCTTGTGATTAGAATGGGATTTTTTTTCATTGAAAATTTGCCATTTACTATGTAATTATCAGAAATACAAGGAAGGATGACAAAAAAAAATGAGACAATTATTTGCTTACATCAATGGCTAGTCTTAGCAGATGCTAAGCATATGGAAGGACACTGGGTTTTATGATACATTTTCTGTATGGATAAATATACTTTTTTAAAAGAATTATACTGGTCTTTACTGCTACATTAAGCTTTTTTTAATTTGGGAAATTATCTAATTCTCTAAACTTTGTTTTGTAAGAGAGGCCTTATTTTTTTAATGCTTTAAAATATTAAATCAATTTAACAAAGTTAATTTTGATCATCTTATGAAAAATGCTTCAGAAGTAGTATTAGCTTGTTTCCAAAAGCATTTATTTATTTTTTTTTTAAAAAGGGTAGGGTGATTCTTCATACCTCGCTAGATTATTATTTGCATACTAATACGTAAAGGTTTACAAACATATCCACGTTACTTTTAGTTCAGCAACAGGCCGGAGGAAAAACATTTGTTTATATAGTGCTGGTGATATCCTCAGTACTTTTTAGAGTATAAAAGGGCAAACTCCTCACTGAAGGACCTGGTAATTTTACATCTGGTTCTGTAATGCTATGCAGAAGAGAGTTGTGCCCGAGCACTAGGATTCCTCATATTAGTATGTGATAAGCTCAGAGGCAGCCCTGCTCAGAATCGGGTTTCATCCAGCAGAGAGCAGTAGAATGGGTAGCACAGGAAAAGGGAAAGAGATGAGTAATCTAAAGGGAAGATGACATCCTTCGGGGAGCTGGCGGTGTCTTGGTGGCAATGTGTTTTGCTTAAAAAAAACAACAACAAACAAACAAACAAAAAGAGAGAAGAAAATTTATTTCTGACTTTAACTTTCTTTGCTATGTTGTCTTGCAGTATATGAAGACAATGGGTGTACATCCAGCCATTCATTTCTTTGCTTGGTTTCTGGAGAATGTCATTGTGCTCACAATAAGCAGCTGTGCTCTGGCCATCATTTTAAAAGCAAGTGGTATCTTTGCTTATAGCAACAGCTTCCTCGTCTTCCTTTTTCTCCTGGATTTTGGAGTTACAGTTATTATGTTAAGCTATTTTTTGGGAGCATTTTTTAGCAGTGCTGATACAGCAGCTTTGTGTGCCAGCCTTGTGTATATGATCAGTTTTTTACCCTACATAGTTTTGTTGGTCTTGCAGAACCAGTTGAGCTTCACCAACCAGATTATAATGGTAAATATGTCTTTTCCTTTTCTAATTTTTCTCCTCCAGCCACAATGTGTTTTTCCCAGGTTTCTGTTTGCTTTTGTGTTTCACTGGAAATAAGTCACATTAATAGATATCCAATTGATAAAATGTTTTTAATGTACAAAGAAATAAAAAATAATTTTTACAGGAAATTTTGTAAACCTACAGAAAATATGAGACAGTTGATTTCTTTATGTTTTTGCCTCAAAATATTTGTAATTTTAGTGTGCTTTCAAACACACACAATGCTGAAAGTCATTATTTGTTTGGAGGAAAACTAGTGATAGTTTCTCTGTTGAGTGAGGATTAGATCAGAAAGTTGTCTAGTGTTTATCTGTTTATACAGATATATGAGGTGTATGTTTTTTGCATCAGTTCTTCCAAGTCCTTTCCTGTTTTATATATGCCATAGGCTGTTTTATGTCTTTGTACAGTTTTAACATACTATATCCCTGATTGGGACAACAAATATCACCATCATACAGTACAAACCATATTTCACATGTATATCTTCACTCTTTCAAAATAAGTCACATACCAGATTAAGCTGCTGGAATGATTCATACACTATTAAAAAAATGAACACCTTTCAGTATCAATCAGTCAGAAAAATTATATTGATTCTTTGCGTTCAAGTAAGCACAGATTTAAGACTGCAGAATTCTGGCATAAATAGGCAGGGTGGAATTTTTGGTTGGTTTATTTATTTATTTTTTCTATTACCTTTTTTTTTCTATTACCTTTTTTTTTTTTCCCCCCTTCTTTGGGTCACAGAGAGGGAAAAGTATGTATCAGATAACTTGCACACTTTAAAATCTGTTATTTCAAAATAACTCTTCAGATATCCTGGATTTTCTGAAAATCACAGGGCAGCAGCATGTGAAAAAGGAAGTAGTTTATGATGAGCAGAGGCCATCAAGTGAGATGGTGAAACCTTAGCAATGTACAAGGGAGGGACTCAGTTGATGGGAATTAGCATGAACTTCTCTGTACAAAAATGTTTTTTGAATTGTTTTGAATTTTATTCAAAATAGCAGCCTATGTCATACTTCTTTCTTCAGACAGCTGGCAGGATGTCTTTCTTTTGTGTCAAATACTGCAGAAACCTTATTTAGTTGCATTATTTTAAAATAAGAGATAAAATGAACTTCTATTTCAGCTCACTTTTGAACTGCAGAATTTTATCACTGAATAATGCCTTCACAAGATCACCAGTGTTTTTCCATGGATTATCAGTCATGCTTCCTTTTTATACTACATCACTAACTTGCTCATTTTTCTCTGGGTGCTTTTGTGATACAGCATTATTCTGTTACTTCTTAGAAGTCAAATGTTATTTCCTTGTACAAAAAAAGCTGTCTCAGCATATAGTACCCAGTGTGTGTATTCCTTCTGCCTCTATCTCTTCTTGACTTCTGGTCTTACAAAAATGAGTAGGACCACTGATCTTAGTACATAAAGTATATTCGTTTGCATGCTTTTACAGTGTTGTACATTATGTTTTTTCAGTCTGTCATAGATTTATGATAGTCTGTAACTCGTTATAAAGTTAAATAATGCTTTCCCATATTAATAACTAGGTCAGTAGAACTTTTTAAGGTGGAGCAAATACTACTTCAGTATGTGGGGGAGTATTGTTAAAACATAAAAGGAAATAATGACCATTAGCCTATGTGAAACAAATGTCTATTTATTTTGTGCTTGCTTTTAGTATTACAAATTATTTTATTTCACGGAGCTTGTTAATGATGTGTTTTATTTGATGTTCACATCCTCTTTCTCCTCTGGTGTTGTAGTGTCTTCTGTCTACAACTGCCTTTGGGCAAGGAGTATTTTTCATTACATTCTTTGAGGGCCAAGAAATAGGTAAGCTTTCTGGTTAGAGGAAAAGCTTTGTAATTATTATTTCAGAAACTACAGTTGGAAACAGTTTTTACTTTGTTCTGAGAAAAAATCTCTAATAATGTGCTAACAGGGTGGATCATAACAGGAGAAAAAAAATGTCTCTTGACAACCAAGTTAAGCTTGTGCTGCTTTCTAACAGTAAACTAAAGTGGGCATAGCAGGGCTCTATTTACAATACAGGTTGGAGGAAAATCTTCACATCCCATTAGATGACAGAATGAGTGTATTCAGCAAATGAAATTGTTCTAGAGATGCAATCTCAGACTTTATATTAAGTGAAATTCAGTAGAACTACCTAAAGGTGAACATCTGACTGAATATCATTTCACTCATTGAATGTGTTATTTCTCTTGGTTCAGTGGAGGAAGCTTTGGCAAGGCATTGAGAGCGGTTTCTTGGTAGTCCTCATTGATGTCAGTGGCAGCTCTTATGCTTGCTTTCTGGTGAGGATATCAACAGGGACTTTTGTAAGATCACAAAATATTTGAGGGTAGAAGGAACCTCTGGAGGTCATCTAGTCCACCACCATTGCTCAAGCAGGGCCACTTAAAGCCAGTTGCACAGGATCATGTCCAGATGGCTTTGGAGTATTTCCAGGGTTGGAGACTCCACAGCCCCTCTGGGCAACCTGTGCCAGTGCTCCATCACCTTCACAATGAAAAAGTGTTTTCTGATGTTCATTGGGTACCTCCTGTGTTTCAGTTTGTCCCTGTTGCCTCTTGTCCTGTCAATGGGCAGCACTGAAAAGAGCCTCACTCTGTCTACTTTGCAACCTCCTTTCAGGTATTTATATAAATTGATAAGATCACCCTCAAGGTTTCTCTTCTCTAGCTTGACCAGTCTCAGCTCTCTCAGACTTTCCTCATAGGAGAGGACAGCAGTCCCTTAATATCTCTGTGGCCCTTCACTGGACTCTCTGCAGTACCTCCATGTTTCTCTTGTACTGGGGAGCCCAGAACTGGACATAATACTCCAGGCATGGTCTCACCAGTGCTAAATAAAGAGGAAGGATCACCTCCCTCAACATCCTGGAAATGCTTTGCCTAAGGCAGCCCAGGATATCATCAGATTTCTTTGTGGTAACGGCACATTGCTGGCTCATGTTCAACTTAGTGTCCACCAGGACCCCCAGGTCCTCTTCTGCAAAGCCCCTATCTGGTGTCCTTCAGCGTATATTGGTACATGGGATTGTTCCTTGACAGGTACAGGACTTTGCACTTCTTGTTAAACCTCATGAGATTCCTGTCAGCCTGTTTTGCTAGCCTGTTCAGTCCTCTCTGGGTAGCAGCATGACCCTCTGGCATATCATCTACTCCTCCCGGTTTTGTGTCATCAGCAAACTTGCTGAGGATAGTCTCTTTCCCATTATCCAGATCATTAGTTAAACAGGATCAGACTCAGTATTGCTCCCTGGAGCACACTGCTAGTTACTCGCTTTCAGCTAGTCTTCATGCCACTGATCACCACACTCTGGGCCTGACCATTCAGCCAGTTTGCGATCCACCTCACTGTATTCTCCTCCAGCCCATACTTCATTAACTTCTTCAGGAGAATTTTATGGGAAACAGTGCCAGAAGCCTTACTGAAATCCAGGTAGACAAGGTCCACAAGTCTCTCCTCATCTACCAGGGGAGTCTATTCATTTTAGAAGTTTGATCAACTTGGTCAAGCATAACTTCCTCTTAGAAAGCGATGCTTGCTACTCCTGATGATATTCTTGTCTGTTCATGTGCCTGGAAATGATTTCCAGGCTTAGCTACTCCATCACCTTCCCAGGGTGTGAAATGAGGCTGACCAGCCTGTAGTTCCCTAGGTCCTCCTTCAAGATTAGAGTTATAACTGCTTTCCTTCAGTCTTCAGGCACTTCTCCCAATTTCCATGATCAATAAAAGATTACTGAGAATGGCCTTGCAATGACATCTGCCAGCTCCGTCAGTGCTTTTGAGTCCATACCATCAGGGTCCATGGACTTACGTATGTGCAGTTTGCATAAGCATTCCCTGCCCTGATCCTCTTCCACCAAAAGTGCATTGTCCTTCCTCCAGACTTTTCTCTTGGTCTCTGGGACCTGTGATTTCTGGAGACCGGGCTTGCTTGTAAACATTGAGGCAAAGGCGACATTTAGTACCTCAACCTTTTCCACATCCTATGTAACCAGGTCCTCTATCTCGTTGGGCAATGGGCCCATGTTTTCCCTAGTCTTCCTTTTGTCACCTACGTACTTACTGAAGCCCTTCTTGTTGTCTTTGACATCACCGACCAAAGTCAATTCCATTTTGATTTTTGCAACTTCATCGCTGGATACTCGAACAATATTTTTGTATTCCTCACAGGTTATTCGTCCTTGCTTCCACCCTCTGTATGCTTCCTTTTTTGTGTTTGAGTTTCGCCAGGAGCTCCTTGTTCATGCATGCAGGCCTCCTGGCATTTTTACCTGACTTCCTGTTAATTGGGTTGGACTACTTTTGAGCTTGGCAGATGTGTCCGGGTTCACACAGGGATTAGTCTATAACACAATGGAGGTTTATGAGAACAATATTGTACAGAACAAGAAAAATGTAAGTTATTCACTCACAACAAAATGCTAAGATGAATATTTATTTATTATACATTGGAAAGTAAGAAAAAAATTACCTTTACGTTGTAAAGTATTTTTTATGTTTCTTATATGTGAACATATTTGTATTCAGCCTGAGTGGCAAGCTTGGAGGCAGCTGGTGAAATCCCCACTGAGCTACAGTTCAGGTGCAGAAGTGCATAAGAACACCCTATTACGTTTAAATGTTAGGGACAAGAAAAAATGCTTGTAAACTGATTAAAGGTTCTAATAGGTTGCCCTGCTGTCCCCAAGCTAAGAGCTGCCCCTATTGATGCTAAAGCTTTAGAAAAGTAAGAAATGAACGTTTAGGTCATTAATAAATATCTAAAAAGGGTATGCATTTATGTTTCTAAACATATAAAGGGATGTAATCCCTTTCCTTTTTTACTACTACAGCAAGGTGAATATTGATGACAGTGGATCTTACAAACCACAAAGTATTGAAAAAGCATCATAAAAATACAAAAGTTAGTAAGAGTGGAAGAGACAGTTGCAGAAAATATTACTTAAATTTCCCACCGACACTTCATCAAAATGACTCATCTTTATTGAAGAAAGGGCAAAACATGCTTCGTGGAAAAACTAGTTTTCTTGAAAATTGTAGAAAAGGAATTGTAGAAATAATATCATGACTCACTCTACTGCAAACAAAGTAGCATTTTCAGAAAAAAAATGCAATGCTTTTTGTAAATCTACAATTTGGTTACTTTTGTTTTCAATTTAGCAATATGGTACCTTTCTGTAGTACTAGTTTTGCACCTTCTTGTGCAAAAGGTTGCACCTTCTGCAATGTAATAATTTTATGAAGCAATTATTCAGTGAGTTTGTTGTTCCAGTTTACCTCTGAATACAGTCAGTGCACAAAAATACTTGCTTCTTAGTTAGAATTCACAGATTTAAGTTTTCAGATTTAGCATTATAGAAGTGACTTTAAACTTATATAACTATCAGCAGAATGACATAAAGCTTGATTCATTGAAGAGGTCAGTACCCCATTTTGTCAGTCGTAGTTCTATTTCTTTTGCCAAATTAAGGGCCAGGTAACACTTTGTAAACAGCCATTTCTACAACAGCTTCTCTGCATTTTCCCAGCAGCAGTGTCACCTGCTGCTCTAAACAGAGGCTTGTGGAGGCATAGCAATTCATTTCTATTCATTAGGATTACTGTTATTAACTATGGTCTTTTTTGTGTCAGTGTTTAAATACCCAGAAGTGTGCGGTGTTGGTGTGTTTGTGATCTTTAATGCTGTACTGATTTAGCTGTGACCTTTCAAAAATCATTATTATTATTACTATTACTACCAGGAATTCAGTGGAATAATGTGCACCAGTCAATGGCACAAGGAGGATACATGACCTTTGGATGGATGTGCTGGATGATGTTCTTTGACTCCATTTTATATTCTATAGGTGGCTGGTATTTTAGCAATATTATTCCTGGTAAGATCATGGAGTTGTTCTTATTTTACATTTTTGAAGAAGTTATTGGATGGAATGGATAGAATTGGCTTTCCTCATTGTATGCAACTAAAACCAAAACATTTCTCTTTCTGAGTTGAGGTTTTGATGTGCAAAACTGCCCGACTGCTTTTAGGGACAATCTTTCTTAGGACTAGGAAATTCTTCCTACATACATAAATATTGAATAGTGCTAACACATGGACTAGAATTTGTAGCCAGGCATGAAATATCTTTTGTTTGCTTATGAGGAATTGGGAATTCCTTGGTGCTTCACGGTAACAGAGCTCAGTCTAGCACCAAAACTTCCTGCGAAAATGGTGAATCTTCTAAGATTTGAACTGCCTGGTAACTGTATCTTGCTACCAGTGAGTCCACAGTCCAGTGCATAAAGAAAACTAACTTTCAAGCATATTTTCAGAAAGCAGTGGGATTTTTTTTTTTTGTTAACAAAGTTTTATAAATGTTATTGAGTTGGTTGATGCATTTTTAAATGTAGCCTAATGCCTCGCTAGCCATTTGAAATTTATCTTTCCTCTGATTTGTATATGTTATTTGCAGCTACTCTGTGTTAAAAATATAACAATTAAATATTAAATTTACCTTGAAAGATAGGGGTGTGTGGAATATACAACTGAATTTTATAAACTTTAGCTTAAATTACCAGGTGTCCTTCAGCGTGGATGAAATGCAACTCCAAACACACAGAGAGTCTATTGTGTGATTTGTAAGCAAAGTCTGGAAAAATTGGGCACTGCCAAAGTTTAGGTTGTGTGTTGGAGCATTTTTTTTTTTTGCCCTTTCTGTTGTGTGCTACAATAAACGTTTCTTATGTTGGCTGATTTGTGTAAATCATGCAGATAATAATGGAAGAGTAATCTTTAATGACAGGTGAAATGGATTATTTTTATGATAAAAAATAAGGTTGTTTTCCTTGGCAGGCTATTTGGCGCATTTTCTTTCCTCTGGATCACAAAATTATGTTAGGCTGTGCCTACATATTGTTAAGTCCATGATTCTGTTACATTTTAAGGCTAATTTGGAGATAGGGTAAAGCACAGTACCACTGAGGGTTGGTTATTTTATGGCAGGACCTGGTGTTATGGACAAAGGACTTTTTTTCCACTTTGTTAAGGTTTGTTAAGTACAGCTAAGAGTTTGAGCTAATAAAAAGATCTAACCAGCTTTTTGTAAGTAATGATAGGACATTAGTAGTCTATAAACAAATTTGAAATTACTATACATTTTGCAACAGTTTCTATCATAACTCTTATCTAGGAAAATTTGGATTAAAGAACCGATGGTACTTCCCATTTACTCTTTCCTACTGGAAGAACTTGTGTGGTGCAGAGAGGAGGAAGAGACATTATCTGAATTCTAATATGTTTTTCTTCAATGAAAGCTTCCAAGAAAAAGGTTTGTTGTCATAATAAAATTTTTATAACAGCTCTTTTCTGAATGGTGTGCTGATTGTGATCTATCTGCTTTTATAATTTCCTGGTTCTATACTATGTGTTTAGATCTTTAGATCTTTAGATTTTGTTTTTTTGGTTTTTTTTGGGTTGT
>VXAK01022125.1:12689-37213 GCA_013399435.1 Arenaria interpres
TTCCAACCATTAAGATTCTGTCATTCTGTGTGATTCTGTGATCTTGTCCCTTTCTCTCCTCTATTATATAGTATATACTATAAATGTTATATACTAACTGTTAATTGTGCTGTCACCTGTAATGCTTGACTTGTTCAACTAAAGCTAGTGTACACACATATTTAAGAAAATGCTTAAAAAAATGTAAAACAGTTGTCTCTTGAGTTCATCCTGTCCCTGTGCATTGCCTCTTTTCTTTGTTAGGATCTTCTGAAGTTCCTTGAGTCTTTTCATACTCTTACTGAATCTGAAAAGTGTTATGCTTTATTAATTTTTTTTTTTTTTAAATGCAGTTTGATTTTCTTCCTTCTCCTTTGCTGTTTTTATTTGCCTCTTGTTTCAGTGGAAAAATTAAGTTTTTTCACTTTATTCTTTCTATCTCTTACTTCCCTCGTTATAATCACTGTTCTTTCTACCTCTGTTTCTTAGCCTTTTGTTTAAAAAGCTACTGTTATTGTAACTAATTTCCCTCCAGATACTATCACTGCCCTTCTATGTTCACTTAAAATGAATTTAGTATTTTTAGGGCTTTTTTCCCCCCTCTCAGGTCTCTTTAAGGACTTTCCCACGATTTTTGTTTTGTAAATGTATATTCTCTCTTGGGCCTTAGAACAATGTGATGGGTTGTTGTGGGTTGTGGAAGTTACAGTAGCTTGGAAATGATCCAGTTGTCTGTAGTACAGATGAAGCAGCTGAACTCCTCAGCAGTTTTATGCATTGTTATGTCCTAAAGTAGAGCAAACTTCATAATGTCTTGGGGTTTATTTAAACATTTGTGGAAAAGCTATCAGCATGCGTTTTGTCTGAGTTTCTTCAATTTGGAACAATTCCACTTTGTTGAGATGGTTTCATTTTCTTTGGACTAGCATTCCAATTTGGCTTGCCTTTGTTTAAAAAGAAACAAAAAAATCCTACTGCCAGATTTCTCTGTTGCAATGAGTCAATAAAATACTACATGTTAATAATACGTTTATGGGGCTGGTGATTGACTGTGCTCATGTTTGGAAAGTAGTGCCAACCTCTCCTCCTGAGACAGGAAGAAAGTCAACTTGATCTGCGTCATATGGCCTGAGCTAGTTAGAAATACTGGGTATCTACTTGAGTTGAGGACCTTGAATTATGCTTAGACAAGACTGCTGTTCTGAATCACTTCGCAAAGAGGTCTGCTTTGCATTATTGACTGAGGGAATTAAGAGGATTAACTGGCTATGCCTGTTAATACTATGTTATGTACATGAAAATGGATGGCGTATATGGAGTAGTTCACGCAGTCAGAATTTTCTCATACTTATGGCATAAAACAATGATTCAAGCAATGTTATTGTAAGTGTTTTTTCTACTAGAAATAAAATATAACAACTGTTTTATGACCCCATGGAGATGTATGTGGAGATGCACACAACTTGGCATAACTGTTTTAGGTTGCTTTTTAAAACTGCAAATAGGCCAAATTCTTAGTGAATATTAATGAGTGTAGTATCTTTGATTTCAGTGGAGTTTATGTCAGTTTGGAGCATCTTAACATCGATTCTAGACTTTGGTAAATGGCAACAGGGATTAAGTACATTTGTTATTCCCTATATAAACACACACATATGTTTAGATTCAGCAATCCTCTTGATCTGCTGCTCTTTTCCATGCAGACCCAGCACCTCCAGGTTGGAAAGGCCCTTGCATGGAAGGAGCCACCATTGGTGTCGTGCTGCTGTCTCTAACCAAAGAGCACATGGATGGCCAGAAGGCTGCTGTTAAAGATCTCAGCCTCACTTTCCACAGAGGTCAGATAACAGCTCTCCTGGGACCTAACGGTGCTGGCAAGACAACAGTTATGTAAGTCTGACATTTAATGTTGTTACACTCCCTTCTGATCCCTGCTACGCTTTCTCACTTTAAAATGTTTGTGAACTCTTTCCTATGCCTTTGGTTTTTTTCCAAGTAAATTTTTAATAAACTCCCCAAAGTACATGGAAAGTGAAGGCTATATATCTGTGACAAAAGCAATGTAATGACTAGAGAACTGGGTCTTCTGTGCCACTGAAACCGTGTTCAGGAGCAGCTTAAGTAGGAGCTAGGCATGTCTAATTGTGGAGTTGAACACATCTCAGGAAAGCATTCTTTTCTGACATCCCATGTGTACTCCTATCACATGGAGAGCATGGAGCTTTACGGGGCTTTGTGTTTTCTTCCTAGAGGCTGCAAGGGACTCCATTCTTGCCAGTTGAACAGAAATAAAAATAACAAAATGAAAATTACATTTAAAAACGCTTCAGTTAAGAAGTCTATGTATTTCTACCTTTATCTTGACTATCATCAGCTTTAATAAAACCAGCAATGCAGGATGGGACCCAATTAGGAATTACTTCTCAACTAGAATACACACGTGAAAAACAAAACAATGGTCTGTTATGTTTGGTTGGGAAAAAAATGGATTTTGTTCTAGAAGTAAGGAAATGAAGGATTGTTGAGACCTTGGTTTAAAAAAAAAAAAAGCCCAAATCATTAGTGGTGTTTCTATAACCGTGCTCAGTTGAATTGCTGTTGCTTTAAGGATGCTAGGACTTGCCTCAGGAAATCCAAGTGTGAGCTATGTAATACAGTTATTACACATGATCTTGATTTTCTTTCTTAATTTTTTTCTTTTCTTGTATCAGATCACTGTTGACTGGTCAGTACCCCCCGAGCTCTGGTACCATTATTATTAATGGAAAGGACATACGTACTGATCTGGCTGCCATCAGGACAGAGCTGGGTGTTTGCCCACAGTATGATGTCCTGTTCGACATACTAACGGTGCGAGAACATCTGCTGCTTTATGGATCAGTGAAGGCACCTGGCTGGACAAAGCAACAGTTGAATCAGTACGTCAGTGGGTAAGTTTTCCTTGAATTTGTTGAAATCTGTCAAGTAAATCGCTAGTGTCTATTGTAAACCACTTGAACAAGAAAGTGCTAAATCAAAATTGCAAGTAGAAGTAAATGGAAGCTGCAGGTTTTCCATGAGTTTTTATCACACTTCATGTTCTGAAATCGTACCTTGAAAATAGATTTCTTAGTTTCTAACCTTTACTTGAATGCATTTGTAGTGAAACTGTCAATGTTTAAAAACCTGGTAAACAGAACCATCAAATAATTATGTTTTGACTGGAGTGGGGATGGTTAGCCTGGTAGCAGCTCTAGTGGTTCCTGCCTCATGCTGTCTGCATTACCTCCTTTCTTGCTGGAGAGGCAGATAGAAAGTAAACTGCTGTGCGTTCACCCTGAGTTTTCAGATAAGTCAACACTGACTTTATGTATTTATTATCCTGTTTTCCCTCACCTGCAGTAATGGGAAGAGGCAGAAAAGGCAGGTAAAAGCAGTGCTTATTACAGTCTTTTTAAATAGGCGACCATATTTTTTCTTTGTCAAACTCAAACTTTAAATGTGTGTAATAAGTGAAGGGGTTTAAAAACAATCAATCCCATGGAAAAAACTGAGTAGAGCTCTGACATGACCTCAGAGGATTTGCCGCTTGCCAGGTTGAGAATGTTTTCGAGTATTTTTAGGCTGCTACTTCTTTGGTATAGGACTACATCTTCATTTTTGCATCATGTATTTTAAACTACTAGGAAACTATACAAGGTGAGATCTTATTCACTAATAGCAAACTGCATTTTCTGAACTTCAGGAATAAAATGTATGCTCTTGTAATAGTGTGACAATGTAAATAGTTTCTATTTACCTTCTGATTCATGCTAGATTGTGTGAAGGGCTGTGCACTTCCATGCTTCAATGGAAATATATGCCAAGTTGATGAGACTTCTCCGTAAGTGTACAATTAGGCATATGCAGACACATTTGTGGCAAAGTAGCTTTCATTTTTTGTAGCTATTATAAAAGCCCATTACTTCAGAATTTTGATCTGCAAAGTCTCTGGTGGGGGACACTGAATTTTCTCTAGAAACAACAAAAACAACTCTCTAGAACAACAAGGACAAACCAAACATAGTGTTTGGTTAAAATTTATGCAAAATAATTACCTGTATTTTGTTTGTACTTAGACTGCTGAATTTAAATTTCAGCAGCAGTCTGCCATAGTAATGACACATAAGAATACTCAGGACACTGCAGGCCTTGCTACTAAGAAAAAAAATATTTTTTTTTAATAGGCAATGAATGCTTTAAAATACTTCAGAGCAATTAGAAAAGCAAGAAAGCAATGAAACAAAATTTGCTTTTTATTAAGAGGGCTTCTAAAGAGCTTAAGAATAATTTTGCTGGATATATATCTACACAACAATTATAGAAACCTCTTTTCTTAAAAATGAAAAATTTTCTCAGGGTAAATGGCATGGTTTACAGACTGCATATTGAGTCAAATTATTCCGGCCAGTAGTTTAGGACTGTTGAGCCTTTTATGTCTTGCTTGCCAGGCTAATAGCAATTGAAAGCTTTTAGGTAAATGTGTGGATGTTCAATGTGATGAAAAATAAACTGATGGTCTTTCAGTGCTGCCTTTATTGAGCATATTTCCTCACACCACTCAGATGCAAGATCATCAGAGGGCAAGGGTGGAATAGGCAATGTCTGTAAGGTATCTCCCAGTCCTTAACATGGGGGTTGGATTAGGTGTATTCCACCTATGGATTGGTAATCTGTTTACAGAAACATGTCTTCAAAGGGTAAAAAAAAAAAGGAAAAAAGAAAAGCAGCAGTGTTACCTTATTTGCTTCACATGACTACACATTTGCTAATAACTCAGGCATTTTTTTCAGGTTCTTTATGTTGTTGCAAAAATTGAAGCAGTGTTTCAGTTATGAAACTAACCATCTTGACTGTGGTTTAAGAGGCTATAATCTAGAGTTTGCTGAAATTGTTGGACAAACTGGTGTTTACTCCATTTGACTTAATTTCAAAATTTTCTGTTCTTATCTTGCGTAATACTTATACAGATTTTTTATTTCAAGTGGTAATGACTGTTTATACTTTGTATGAATAGAGATCATTTTATTTTAGTAGTTTTTGTCACCAAATTGTATAAGCAGTTATAGGTAGTATTTTTTTCACTTTGCATTTACAATGACCATTCAGTAATTCTCCTCTGAGTGAACATGATGTGGCTGGAAAACTTTTTCCAGATTGGTCCTGTTTCTCTACTCCTATTTCAGAGCCCTGGAAGATGTGGATTTATCCCAACATCAGTACAAACCCGTTGGAGCCCTTTCTGGGGGAATGAAAAGGAGGCTGTCAATTGCCATCTCATTTATTGGAAATTCCAAGACAGTTGTTCTAGATGAGCCCACCAGTGGAGTAGATCCATGTTCTCGCCGTAGCATCTGGGACGTTCTTCTGAAGTACAAAGCTGGTACAAAGCTTATACACATAAATTGCTGCTTATTTTCTTTTCTGGAATTCTGTTTCAATAAATTTAAATAGGATAGTCAGAATGTTAGTATTGCTATTCAGTAACTAAATGCATTAATTTCAGAGGTAACATTTTATCAAATTTAGGGAACTTTAAAGCAGCCAAATGAGAATACAAGAATTATCTGCTATCTCACAGAGAGATGCCCAGTCCAACAGAAGATTGAATTTAGTTCCAAGTTCTGTCCTGAAGATTCTCTTCTGTTACCTTTTTTTTTTTTATTAGCATCTCAAAATTATTTTCTGGTTTTCATTTCCTGTTTTGCACATATCTGTATATAGATGCATATATATGTCTAATGAAGATGGACTCATAAGTCAGTGTGCTACATTAATTTTTTAAGTACCATGAGGTTAAAAAATGATTTTGGGAAGCAAATTCTTCAGACAGTGAACACTCAATTAGCTGTAATATCTCGCAGTGAGTGATCCATTGAAATAGACACTGTTGTTACATGGTTTTAAGGAATCTCTTAAGCTTTAAAAAAGCTTGAAGTTGTAATGTTTTCATACTGCTTACTATATATAACACAAGACAAAGCGAGTTTATAACCTGACCTAACTCAGACTATAAATATGAATGCAGGTTTTGTTTGTGTTTGGCAGTTGTGTTTTGAAGGGACCTGAAAGATGTTAAGGTTAAAGGACCCTTGTGAAAGCAAGATGCATTTCTCTAGAAACCAGTCTTTGTAGACATGTACTAATCTTTCTGATACAGGTTGCACACTGATCTTTACCACTCATCATCTTGATGAGGCAGAAGTGCTCAGCGATCGCATTGCTATCCTGCAGCGTGGCCAGCTGAGGTGCTGTGGTTCTCCCTCTTATCTGAGAGAAACATATGGCCAGGGACACAGTCTAACGC
The DNA here is from genome assembly GCA_013399435.1 of Arenaria interpres. NCBI lineage: Eukaryota > Metazoa > Chordata > Aves > Charadriiformes > Scolopacidae > Arenaria > Arenaria interpres. The sequence goes on from VXAK01022125.1 coordinate 18,994, forward strand.
TCATAAAAAAGGTATAGTAAAAATGTACTGTACAGAACCTAACAGTGCCTGCTAAGGCACCTGTGTATATTCTAAGGGAGCTGCATGTCCCTGACAGTAACTAATATATGATATAGATTATTAGAGAGCTAGCAAAACATGTTTTTATCAGCTTTCTTGGTTGTTTTGGGTGGTTGGTATTATTATTATTATTATTATTTAGAAGAACACAATGACATCTTTGGTGAATTTCAATACTTAGCTGAAAAGGGCTTTCTCACTGTTCTTTATTCATGGGAAGCAGTGTCTGTGTCCCAGCTTTGGTGCAGTTTCATTAGTGGAAATTTTCTTGTATGAATTCTACTATCAAGTCGCATGCTTCTGGTAACATTTAATTTTTTTTGTGATTATCTTTCTTTCCTCATAGCCCTCTGTGTTTGAAATCCAGGATCCTAAGCATATTTTTCGGGTCACATCTTTGGTACAGACCCACATCCCAGAAGCCTTCTTGAAAGAGAACAATGGGACTGAGCTGACGTATGTGATTCCAGAAGGGGCAGATAAGACCTCATTTAAAGGTCTTTTCCAGGCTTTAGACCAAAGCCTTCATCATCTACATGTGACTGGCTATGGCATTTCTGACACCACCTTGGAAGAGGTATTTCTAATGGCATTTTGCATAATGGCATTTTTTTGGTTAGAGAATCCTGTATTAGCTTCCAGCTACTCTTATTGTATCTTTCATAATTCACAACAATTTCTTGCAAGAACCAGGTTTTCTTAAAAAAAAAAAGTCAACTTGGGCAAAAAAAACATATTTTGTCTGTACTGTTAATTTCAGCACCCACTCTACTACAACTTATTTCTGATTTAAAGGATCTGATGTGAAGAGTGAGGAACTCTGTAGCTCTTAAATGTTTTTTTCTACGTTTACCTAAGGAAAATTTAATGTGTCATTGACTTAATGAGAACCACTGTTGTTTTCCTGGATCTCTAGCACTGGAATGAGCTTGGAATTTGCAAGGCTGGAGGTTCAGTTCAGGTAGCTCTTGGGATAGAAAAAAATTTGCTGAGAATACTCTCTGACTTACAAAGTTCTAAAGCTTAGGGCTTAGCAAAACTGTGTGGGGAAATCTCTAAAGAGTATTTTGTCTGTATACCCAGAGAGAGAGAGACAGACATGCATATATATACACATATATCTGTGTGTGTATTCCAAACAGACCAGAGGAAGAGAGTCTGTTATGCTGCTTCATCACTTCTGAATTTAGCTCTATGTAAATAGCCGCATCGATGAGAAGTTGTTTTCCTTGGACTGTTTTTAACCTGACTATAACTTCTAAATATCAAGATTCCCTAAACCATCACTGTTCAAGTTCTGTATTATAGCTCCTTTTGAAAATATATTTTTTTTTCTACTTCTTCAAGTGATAACAGGAGATGGACATCAGTATTTTTTGATGCACGAAACACGTCTGTTTTCATTTGATGGCACAATTCATCCAGTATCACTTTGTGAAACTGATTTCTCCAGTGATTACCTATAAAGACAGGCAAGGCTGGACTGTTTTCTAACAGAAAATTTAATATATGTTAGAAAAAAATCCCACAAAAATAATGAAATGCAGATTCCTGTAGAGTGATATTTTTTTATATACAGCAGTAAATGCTTAATATAGAAAAGGGTTTTTTCCCTTCTCTATCTGTTCCCTGGAAATGTATGAAATGATATGATGTAGTACTGTGGTCAGCTGGAACATAAGAGAGCCCAGGGAAGATTCCTGGTTTTATGAAGATGATACACTTTAAGGCCTGTCAGACATCACTTGTGCATTGTATTTTTGCTGTCTGAGCTATATATATTTGGGAATTGATGGGGTCAGGTATTTGAAACTGCATCAGCAGTTTTGGGTTTATTTTGCAAGTTTAGAATTGTTCATCTTACATAATCTGTGGAAAAAATATAAAAAGAACCCCAATACTGCAAGTAAACCTAAAATGACAATTGTTATGGAATTTATTGAACACCACGACATGGAGCTGCTGTATCCTGAAGTGGCCCACTGGGAGACATCTTTAGATCTATATTGAATTGCTACATAGGTTTTTAGGAACCTGCACAAGCACAACAGATCTGGTTTTGCATATTTGTTTTTAAACTGCAGTCCAAAGAATGATCTACCAGCAAACGTGATTTCCTTTGAAGTTAAGCTCTATATAACCAAGTTATTTATAAATTAAACGCCAAACCATCTCTTTAGTGTTTCCCTTACAAATGCCCACAGTACATAAAACTAGGGTGGCAAGCATTTGCTATGACAATGGGGGCAGGGAGGAGGAAAAAAAAAATTATACAAGTTTAATAAACACTTTACATAATGCTATAAAATAAATTACGTTCCTGATATAAAATTCTATAAAGCGAGTCAAAAGCTTATTGAAAGATTGTTATTTTCTTTCAAATTATATAGGGTGATTAATTTGCTATAAGAAAGAATACTTTTGACTGCCAAACTTTATAAATTCAAAGGTAATGCATATATTGAGAACTTTTTTTTTATTTTTTCCATGTGGGATATCATAGGACTTTTCAGAACTGGCGTCTGTAAAGTAAATGTGAATTTTTCATGGAATAAGAGGAAGCTTCCTCAGCGTGCTGCATCTGTTATTCAGTTGAGAGCTTGCTTTTTTGTTGCTTTCTGCAGGTTAAAAAAAGCCTTAAAGGTGGTATTACATATTGATACATCCTTATTCAGCTTGAAGACTTAATGCATTAATTTGGGGTGATTTCTGTCATCTCTGCATCTCATCATTAGCCGTAGTTACAACCTCAATTCTCCATTTTCTTATCAAAAGCCTCTTTGCATTGGCAACTAAATGGATAGCACATAATAGTTCTATTTAGTCTATTCAAACAATTCAATCTGGAAACAAAAAACTCTGACTTTAAAGGAAAAATGTGTTATAATTTTTTTTTTATCCTTTCTTTTTGTTCTTTCATACACTCACCATTACTCCTTTTCAGTCTGAGGGACGCTTACACTCTAAAAATTTTACTCTTCAAGGGAAACTGGGCTTCCATTCATACTTCAAAGCAATTTTGAAGTTCTAACAAAATCAGTTTCTGACACTTTCAAATCTCACTAATATTATATTTGCTTCATATTTGGTTTTAAATATATTTTTCTAACCATTTTTATTTATGAACTTTATAATGCTTGTAATCCAAAGAGTGTTAGCAGAACCAAAAGAAGGATAGAAAGATGAACTAAATTCGGTGTATACTGAGAGCTGTCTGGAGGATGATGTTTCACTTCTTGGCAACTCTGGAGGTTTCAAAGCTTATTACTTTCTTGCTTTGCCGTGAGAAAAGAACAAAACCAATGTAACATCTCTGCAAAATAAGATGTGTCAAAATATCCGTTAATGGTGTACTACTTTAAATTATCTTCCTTGAAATGACCAAAGAGTTTTTCCCAAAATTTCCAGGGAAAGAAATATAGCTCCTTGAAGTATTTTATCCTTAAAACATTTATATAGCTTCTAGTGGGATTCAATTTTATTGAGAGTGCTCTAACAACAACTAATCCTAATTCCATGTGATCCTTACTTTTCAGGGACCTTTATATGGCTTTTTAATAACTTAATACATTACCACTCAGAATTTTGACTACTCTTTTTGCAGGTGCTTGTTGCAAATTAACTGAAGGCAAGCAATTCACTGCAAAATACCTAGGATACACATGAAATTTGTGGGATAAGAGGGCCGAGAAATGTTACAAAAATATCAATCAGTGGCTTTAGGTTATAAAGGACTGTCTATAGGTGTTGGTTGTTTATCCTTTTATCCCCTACTTCACTTTCTCTCTCTTTCATTCAGTTTTGGTTTTTGCACTTTTTCCTTTTTGGTGAAGATGCGTTTTAGGAATGATAACTAAGGTGTGACAGGGTCCCCATGCTTGGTAGTGAAGTGTCAAGGATACAGTGCCGCTGTAGGATACGGTGTCAAGGAAATCCGGTGTAAAGGATACTGTGCCAATTTTCCTTTTCAATAATTTTACTTTTCAATTAAGCCTCTTCTAACTCCCTGCACTCTCTGAAATTTACAGTATATTTATTTTAGATAGTCTGTTTCTAGCAGTGGTAATGTCCGATGTTTATACTTTTTACCAAGGAATGGTACGCAGAGAGGCTCCTGCTTATACTTACTGCTATAATAGCGAAGGTCAGCTTGCGCTTTTATGTACCAAAATGGAGGACTGGAAGTGGAAAAGATAGAGGGGTCGCACCTGTGTGGAGAAGGGGACAGGACAGGTGACCCAAAATTGACCAATAGGGTATTCCAACCCATCTGCATCATACTCAGTATAAAAGCTGAGGGATCAAAGTGGTCAACCCTCTTCTTCAATGGCCAGTGTCTGAGGAGGACTCTGAATATTCTTCTGCCTTTGATCCCAATTCATGTGTTCCCGAATTCAGTTCTTGAATTCAGTTCCTGTCTACCCCTATATCCGGTCCCAGTGCTTACCAGTGAGACAATCATCATCCTGGGAGCTTAATATCAGTTTTGTATATATGTGTATATATTTCATGATTTTCTTATTATTATTTTATCTTTTTATTTTTAATATTTCATTATAGCTGTTTTAGGGTTTTTTTTCAACCCATGAGTCTCTCTCTCTTGTTTTATCTCCCTTCTGCTTCTGGGACAGAGTTAATTGGAGCCCAGTGTGGGGCCCTGAGCAACGACAAGCCTTTAAACAGTCTCCTATTTAATTTGTTCAAAGGTTTGTTGCTCAAGGTTTAGGTTGTGCTGGCTACTAAATGAATGACGGATGCTCTCTGTTAACCCCTCTCTCTTCCCAGAAGGGGGAGGTCCTGCTTATACTTATTCCTTATTCCCAGAAGGAATATCTGGGGAGAAAATGTCTGTCTGCAACTCCAGCAGGAATTTTGACACTGAACTGAGTATATGCAGGCAACATATTGTAGTGTAGCCTTCATCCTAGCCAGAGAGGGAGCAGTTCCTTTGTGGTTTTAGTCAATTCAATTTAGTTTTGTTTGCTTGACAGAACTGGTGAGCAGAGGAGCCATCAGCAAGCAGGTCCAAGGCAACAAATTAGAATGTGGCTTTGGGCAGTGGGGATATCCCTCCAGAGTCTAATATAGAAATGTCAGGAGGTATTAATTTTTTCTGGCCTTGCAGTTGTTAATGGCCAAAAGTGTTCCCTGAAAGTTCGCAGGTAAGACATGCAATCAATAACCGCTGTTAAATGGCAACCGTATTGACTAAGCAAAACATGGTTTATGTAACAATCAGACCTTAGCAAGTCAAGAAATATCTTTCCACAACTATAAAGAACTTCAAATTGACTGGTTTTTATTGACTATCATATGAGCTCCTTGGGAAAAAGGAATTTTTTTTTTGTTGTAGCTGATAACAGGCTCTTTTGTGGGAAGAAATAAATGCTTTTTTAATGATTTCTGAAAGCCGCTCTGTGGTTATAATCTAGTCTTTTTTAAGCTCAACCCAAACAGGTAAGAGAAAGCAAGAGAAGGCTTTCATCAAGAGAAAACAAAACTTGGTTTTACTTTTGCTGTTCAATTAGAGATGTTCATGGTAGCTGTATTTTTTGTTAATTTTTTCTTTTCTTTCTTCTTTTCTGAAGTTCCTAGATCACTGATTAAATTGCAGTTCAGGTTAAGATAAGAAAAAATAATTTTATTTTTGATTTTGAGTAGGGTGAGTGTTAATAATTGACTCACTATGAAAGCTGTTCCAAGCTTCTGCAAGTCTGAGGGACTGATAAATGAAATACATCTCAATAAAACTCAAAGGACTTTATATGGATGGAACCAAGAAACAGAATTAAGCAAGAAATAGTAGGTCTAACACAAATATATTTGGCAAAGTGTGTATACGATTTAAATAGATCTCATGATTATAAAGTTGGTGAAATCTGCTGGGATTTTTTAAAATGTTATCTTTAGCTCCATTCTGAGGTGTCCTCCCTTGCTTAGGAAGATTCGATCCTTACAATTTTACTCTAATGTAGATTTTTAGATTGTTACTTTTATTAAAAAAAAAATCAGTTTTTGCTATGGTGATTTTAGGTAACAGGTTCCTATCATCTTCTCTCAATTTTGGGTATGCATGCTAGTGGTTTTACTACAAAACGTGCATTGTTGCCCAGTCCTCTCCATTGTATTAGTTAGACAGGACTTTGTTAATGTTGACTGTGCCTGATGATTGCATTGTCCTTTAAATGTCTTTCAGTACCATTATGCCCACATGATTGCATAGATCTGTGGATATTTCCCAGAGCTCTGTGGATTCTTGATTCTGTAGGATTTTGTACATTAGATTTAGTTGTACTGGTGCAACTATAATTCTGGTAGCAGTTCCATTTGTGCCTACAGATTTCTAGCTGGAACATCAGAAAAGACTTGGTGCTGTTAATATGCCCTTAGTAAAAAAATGCAGTAACTGAGTTCCAACACATGCCACAGCTTAGGAGCATAAAATGCCAATCAAGGGCAGCCAGTCTATTGAAAAATTCTTTGCAGATAGTAGTGTCCATGGGCCAACAGTGGTTTGCATAGGTGCTTTTGCTTCTACTGGCATTTATTCTTTTCCTCTTATCCTCAGGATTCCTGCACTGGAGGGCTTGACTCATTTTATAGTCATTCCAGCAGGGTGGCTACAGCAGCCACTACTAATATCTGACAACCTGGATTTTACAAAATGGATTCTAAATTATTTTTTTCCTATTTCATGAAAGGTATTTCTGAAGCTACTTCAGGACTCAGAGAAGATGCCCTATGTTCAACGAGCAGCACACCTGGACCATGCAAATGCTGCCAAATCAACCTGTAAGTAGAAAATTAGGTATTCTCTGAAGCAGCCAGATTTATAAAGATCACAAACACAAAGATTAACATGCACAAAGTTCCTAAACTTGAGGAATGCGCAAGTAAATGGAGAACACTGTCTGCTACTACTTGGTAATTGTTTTTTTTGTGTGTTTGTGTGTATGACATGATCTGCCCTTTGTAGTAGGTTTTATGTTTACTGTGATTCACCTCTGTATCACTTCACAGTCATCTTCCCACCCTTGTACTATGTGTACACACATGCACAATCATTGTCTTACTGCATCAACATTAACATACTACTTCCTACCAGTCCCTGGCAACTAATTTCCCTCTTTGACTCGTACTAACAACGGATAAATATTGTTGAGATATACCATAGATATAAAATCTGTAAGCTGTTAGAAAGGTGTATTCATCTCCATCCATGTGCAAATAATAATAATAAAAAAAAAAAGCTGTTGCCCCCATAGTAGAAAATTTGTCCTCTCAAGTGACGTGTTATTTTAGGCTGCTTTACATGTTTGTTTGTTTTAAAACAAGTTCCTTCGTTCCTTCTATTTTCCTGCCCTGCAAGCCTGGGGGGGCATCCTTGTTAACATATCTCAAACCTTAGGAAGCTTGTTCTCCTTAAAAGCTCTTCTTAGAAGTCACTAATGTGATACCTTGCAAAATGCAAGGGTCAAATTCTCTAATGACAGTGTGCACCAAGCTCATCAATATTTCTCATTGTTCCTGGGATTCTCATGCTTCTACACGTACCATGTTTCTTTCTATTTGATTATTTATATATAGATTATAGTCTTTAGTTAGATGTCAAACCATCTATATGGAGTCTTTTTTGTTTTGGTTCTACAGAACACAGGCACAGAGAGGTCCTGGTCTGTTACTGAGGACTTTCATTGTTGCAATTATGGAAATAACAATTTTGAACCTAGCTTGTGTTATTTGTTAAGATAAATTCAGTTAGATCTCATAGTAAGGAGTAATCAGTGCCAAGAATTGTGGTCAAAGATGAGACCTTTTCTCACAAAGTGCAAACTGGATGAAACTTTTTGCAGAGGGTCTTTTTACTAGACTGTTTCTGTCCCTGTTGAATCAGTGAAGATGTAACTGTAGAGCAAAAAAACCCTCACTAAACAAAGAAAATATCCACTACCGTGAGTGATGAGAACAAGACTTCCATTCAAAATACAGCTTTGAATATCCCTTTATTTTATAACAATCGGTTGTGTATTTCTTCAAGGTTCAGCTAGGATATCTGAAGCAATTTCAAATCAAAACAGTCTGTCTTCTCCACATTGCATTTTCATTAGAGACTAAGGTTTAGAGTTCCTAAAGAAATGAAAACAGAGTATACTGTACCTAACAACTTGATATCTTTTACCATCTGCATTTCAAAACACATAACATATTATTTTTTCAAGTTATTACATTAATAAAGAATCTAGTGATTGGAGACTATATTTTTCAGTCTGATAAATTATGGCAAGAAAATGTGATGATAATGCCATTTCTTTGGGGATGAGAGTACGGGAAAACTGTCGTTCATTGCAGATGACTGTCATTCATCATTAAGGACAGTTGTGAAGTGTAGGCATAAGGGATCTGGGGAACGGTCATGAAAGGTATCCATCATTGTCAAAGTTAACCAGAATACTCCATGGGCAATATCTTGACCTGTATAATTTTGTCTTTGAAAGCAGATTCAAAGGCAGTCAAACTTTCTGTTGTCAAAGTAGTCAAATGAATTTTCAAAGCCCCCTAGAGCAAACAGCTGGGTTATTGAGAAGATCACAGCATGCTGCTATTTGATTTGTAAAAGAATTTGGATTAGAGACCTGCTTTGACAAAGCATGGATCTGAGCACAAGCAGGGGTATTGGCTATCTTTTACTGGTACTGAGCCCTTGAGGAGTCAGGATTGTGTAGAAATCAAAATGTTGTATCTTGTCTCCCAAGATGTAGTGTAGACATGGAATTGAGCAGTATGCATCTGCCTTAAATGAAACTGAAAAAAAAATAAATTATATAATTTAAACTGATGACCAATGCCAAAAACAGACAAGAGACATCACTTCAGCAAAATATGACAGTATTTCACTGAAGTTGGAGCTTTGATAATTACTAGTTAAGTTTTACAGGGTCTTATTGTACTGGGTCTGACTGGAATGCAGTTAATTTCCTTCGTAAGAGCCCTTACTGTGCTAAGTTTTGGATTTGTGACTAAAACAGTAGTGCTTAGGGACATGGTTTAGTGGTGTTTTTTGTCAGCGCTAGGCTGATGGTTGGACTAGGTGATCTGAAAGGTCCCTTCCAGCCTAGGCAATTCTGTGATTCTATATAACACCCCAGTGTATTGGCTGTTGCTGAGTACTTGCAGTGTCAAGGCTTTCTTTTCTTCTCATTCTGTCCCCCCATCCCCGCAGTGAGTAGGCTGAGGGTGAGCAAGAAGCTGGGAGGGGACATGACCTGTACAGCTAAGCCAAATTGACCAGAGGATTATTCGATTCCGTATAGTTGTTGTACTCAGCAATAAAAACTGAGGAGAGGGTTTTTTTGGAAAGGTAGCCATTGCTACCAGACTGGCTGAGCATCAGCCTACTTGTTGGAGGTGGTGAGTGATGGCCTTCACATGGCTTGTGTTTTTGTTGGGTTTTATTTTTTCTTTCTTTTTATTTGCTTCTTAAACTGTCTTTCTCTTGACCCATATGTTTTTTTGCTTTCTCTCTTCGTATTGTCTCCCCCATCTTGCTGGAAGAGGGGGAGTGTGAGCAAGCAGCTCTGCGGTGCTTAGCTGCTGGCCAGGGTCAATGCACCACCATAACATAAAATAAACTCAGAATTATTTGACCCTTTCTAAATGCGAATGTTAGAGGTAAGTAGAAATCTGTTAATTACATTAATTGTAACAATTCTAATATTGGTAACTTTGAAGATACAAAGCACACCATGTAATTTCTAGTGCTTTAAGTTTCCTTTGTGAAATGTTTACTTATAATTTTTATTGCAATCAAAAACTTGGAATAAAACTCACCTTTTGGTGAGAACAATTAAGATTTTCTTTTTAAGTTAGGGAATGCCTATGGGTGCAGGCATAATACATGCCTATATTACAATACAGATGTGCATAATTAATTTCTTCACAGCTGGGGCACAGGATTGATGGTTATTGTTTTGTAAATGTATACAGAGCATGCAGAAAAAGGTTATATTGAGCTCGCAATGACTGCATGAAAAAATTGTTGGAGCCAAATAGCCTTGAGAAAATGGAGAAAGAAAATCTGTGGAGTCCAATAAAATTATCATAAACTACAGCAGGCAGTATATGTACAGAAATAATCTGGAGAGCTAAGAGCAAGTTTAGGGGGTGACTAGCTAACTGTCGATAAGTAACAAAATATTCTGAGCATATGCAAGAGCTAGACAGACAGTGGTTAGACAGTGGGCTCATTGGGTCATTAAGGGACCAATACTGCAGAATTAAGATATTCAGAGATTTTGCTGAAGAGCCAAATGAATTAATTTTGTAGCATTCTACATCTTAGAAATTTTGGGAGATACCAACTTTGGATCTGGGAATAAAATATGATTGGAACCTGAGATATAGTGAAACTAAACTGTAGAAAATTAAAAGCAGATAAAATTATGTTTTTCATACAGCAACACATATAATTTGAAATTCATAGCCATGAAACGTTATGAAGACTAAGACTCTGGTAATATGTTTAAAAAAGCCAGAGTGGTTATTAGTGTATATTTAGCTATAGTAACAGAAGTACTATTAAAGATTATACGTCTTTGAACTTGGATAAGTTAGCTACTGAAAGTGTTGGAGTGGAAGCAGGTTAATGCGTAACTAATTTTTATGGCTGCTTTAAATGTTCCTCTGAAGCAGCTGGTGTTAGCCATTTTGAAGGGTATTGGGCAAAATGTTACATTGCTCCTATTTGGATTTAAGAGATCAACAATATACACTACTTATAAAGCATATCTGAAATCTAATTTAATTAAGAAATTGTAGCTGACAAAAAGCAGTCATCAATAGCAAAGCATCACACTGAAGAGCTTTCAGTGAATTTTCACTGGGTTTTAAATCTGCCTTTTGATTATTTTCATCAGTTATACTGAAATAAATATAACCTTCTGTATGAAAAAACCAAAGTGACTGCTGCAGGGGACTGGAAGAATAGTAATGAGTCAGACCAATCCTAAAGAGCGAGTTAGATCACTTGAAAAGTTGAATCTATTCTAAATAAAGTGTGTTTTAATTAAACCAAAAGCTGGGTAAATCTATGTAATGGGGAGTAATATTCTGGAAAACATTGACTTTGAAAGTTACCTACTAATCCTGGTGAAAAAGCATTTTAAGACAGTATGGCTAAGAACATTTATGTTTCAATTTAATCTACAACATGATGTGAAGAGGTAATTTTGACTATTGGTACAAAATTAATGAGACTGATGCTACAATACTGCATACAACTTTTCTCTCCATGTTTTTGAGTGTCAATGTCTTTAAGGAAAAGTCAAGAATTTGAAAAGGGAACAGAGAAGAGTTAATATTGGAGGTTATATTGGAGAGAAATAAATAGCTGGAAGCTAAAGGCAAGCACTTCTCCTAAGAGGTTAATTAACAATTGGAGTTAGTCTACCTAGGGAAGTATGTACCTTCTCCCGGTGCATTTGGCACAAGCTTAGGGCTTTTGCAGAAAACATGCTACAGTGAGAGTTACTACTGATTTTTGCACATGGGTAACAGAGTAGAATTTGATGTCTGTTGATAGGTGATCAAGTGATTTCATTTTCTTTGTAGAGTAGGTTTCCTGTTGTTTTCCTTTAGTTCCTGTATTTTGTTGAAGCTATTACAACAGCTCTAGACAGGGAAAAGGTATTGACAGCCTTTATGATCTTTCATGGTATTTTTGAAATCCTGTCTTTTAATGAAATATTCAGGAGTCTTGTTCTCCACTCTGTAGGACTGCTTGTCTTCCATTTCATGTTGCAATCATTCCTATTCCTAATAATTTTTACCAAAAAAAGCCAAAACCAAAAGAATATAAAAGAAGCAGAACTCTTCCTCAGAGGATAAATGAGATCTGGCAGACAGTATTTCTGTGTTCACTTACTGCTTTTGAGAATGACCTGATTGCACTTTTTGGAGGTATTCCACATTTTTCACATTTGCAACATCTCCAAAAATCTGTATTCAGTGTATGGATTATGTGATCATCTGTTTGTTATCTGAAAAGCAACTGAAAGTTAAATAGCAACAGGTTGCCTGGTGTAACACTAATGTGGCTTTTGCTACACTTGTAGTAATATTGTCTTCCTAGCTTAAGTAGTGAAATCCTTTTTGGCTTATGTTCTTTCTGTTGTTCAATAGCAGGAGTTTGCCACAGAGAGCATTTACTTCTTACATTCTTGATGAACTGATTATTTTTTTCCCTCAGAATATGAGGCCGATGTGTAGGAGGAAAATTTCACTCTTAGATAATTAATACAAAGTCACATATATGGTGTCAGAAAATATTTGTTGTTAATAGCTAGTCTTTAGGTTTTATATGCAAAGTAAATTCTGATGGTTCCTTGCCTTGTTTTAGCTTACAGGTGGAGTATATATTTTATAGATTTATTTTTTTTTCCCCCAGGGGTATTGGCGTGTGTATATATTTAGATATTTTTATAGGTGAAGATAGTGTATGAGTATGTTCACACATGAACACAAATATTTTAAAACACAGCTTTGCTTTGTTAATGCTGTTGCACTAGCAAATACAGATACTTTAACACGAATTATGAAAGTAATTTAATTATATTTGATATTAATATGGCCCATTTTTTGAAGAAATTCTTATCAAGACTAAATATACTTACTTTTCATTCTGAAATGAAACATTGCTTAGGGAAAGAGCTTCAAAGAGTCTTCTTAACATCTTGCTTCATCTAATGAGTAAATACCATATGGATGTAGAAGGTGTGGTATACATCTTATTTATGCTTGCTAGGCTGTATTTGGGGTTGATATTTCTGCATGAAACTAGATTTTCATTTGTCCAATACCTTCTCAAAAGTATTTCCTTTTGTGAAATTGTTGTCACTGAGCTGTCACTGAAACATTTTTTTTATGTTACAAAAGCCCACAAAGATATTATCAGCAGTCACACATTTGTTTTCTCTGGTACCAGCAACATTCTGCAGGACTACAGGTTTTTCATTTTTCAAAGCTAACAAAAAACTGCGTTAGCAGTTACAGGGACAACATCCAAAGTAGATGCAGTATGAAAGGCAGTATGCTGAGCAGTCGGCACTTAGGAAAGCATTTCTTTTTGCTAACTTTTTATGCAATAAACTTACGTAGGTGACAAGGTGACACCCTGATAAGATTTGTATATGACACTGTTGCCGGTTAATTCCTTATTTGAATATATAAGTGGGAATTTATGATATGTAGAACAGGTGTTCAACTTTTGTGTAGGTGGAAATTTTTACTCATATCATTTTTTGTCTTTCTATCTGTCTTGATCTATCTTTTCAGTTTATCTAGGTTCCCATATTCATTGGAGGCATTAACTGTTGGTTCTGTTAATTGGGATCCTTTTAGCTGTTAATGCTACCATTTATGAGATACCAGAATGCCTGAGGAAAGAGATTATTCATCAAATAAATTTTTCAATTGTTTGCTATAGCTGTGGGTCTGAATAAAACATGCCTCCTGCAGAACTCAGTTATCTTTCAGTTTTGAATTGCGTCCCTGCATAAACGCTGATATGATTTTATTGTTAATAAGAGTAATTCTAGTAGAGATAGTGTCTAAAAATATTCTTGATTATGGCAGTTGCAATATTTTAGACTGAGTACTTCGTTCATATCAAGGTAGTACTTGTACCAATTGCAAAAATTGAAGTGACTAAGGATGTCCTTGTCTATCAGGGTGAAATCTTGGCCCTGTTGAAGAGGTTTGCTCCATGTGTTGTCTGAGAGTTCTCTGAATGATTCCAGGAGGCTTGTTCCAGAGTGCTTTTTACAGTGCCTCCAAAGGCCACTCACTGCAAACTGAGCAGCTGTGTAACAAAAGTCATCAGCAGTACAAAACTGGGCAGCTGCAATTTAAAAGTCCCCTTTATGGGAACCAAGTTACCAGTGGAAAGTACTTGACAACACTTGGTTTGCATGTATAGTTCCTTCAACCCTAGCTAAGGTCGAAGCTAGCATGCATACTAGCTAAGCGTGCTAATGCTAAAATATTTAGCATTAAGTCTCACATGTAATGTTAAGTGCTGTGGTAAAGAGGACATTCAGATTGTATTCTGTCCTCCTCTTTCACCAAATCTTCACCAAACACAGCGTAAGTAAGTTCTGGAGCCATATTGTCTACATTGGATTCAATCTCGAAATGTAACCTGAGTCTACAGGTTGAATCCGGTGGGCTGAATTCTAATAGCTCTCTGAGTGCTGTTTACGCTTCTACAAATAAAAGGAACCAATCTCAAAAAGCATGCTGCTTATTGTAATATGAGACAATTCTAGCCTCATATGAGGTAATAAGAGGTAATTCTAGTGCAAAAGTTGCATCTGATGGATGTTTCACTGCACATGTACAAATATATTCTTTATCTCTGTCAAGTCTGAGATAGGTATGTCTGTGTGTGTGTGTATATATATATATATATGAAATCAATTGAGATCTTTTTTTGATGACTCTGACAGGCTATAATTCTCTGCTTTTGTGTTTCTGAAGAGTATCGACAGAAGGTTCAAATAGTCTTCCATTTTGTACCCACCATTACATGCCTGCTTTTCCTCCTGTTGTCCCCTCCTCCACATGGCAATTCATTGCAGGTGCATCACTGCAGGGGAGATAATACTACAATAGAAGCATATCTATTTGGAAAACTATCTCCTGGAAATTGAAATTATCATATTTGTTAATGTTGCAACTTAATCATGCAGAAACTCACAATCAGAGAATTAGGGCTCCCAAAATTACAGTAATTTTCCTTTTCAGAACATGATAGGATTGTGTTCACCTGGCTGAATATTTGTCTTTTATTTGTTTCCAAAGAATATACACATTTCATCATGATGAAGGTGCTTTGGCCACAGTAGAGTTTGGCATGCAAAGCTAAAAAATAGTTTGTGCTTAATTCCAACTTATCTTTCAGTATGGTTTAGGCTGGCAGTGACCCCAAATAAAATGTAGAGAATAGGTATAAATCAGGGCAAAGTGAAAGAAAACATGGAAATGTAAAAAAAGAGATTGTTTTAGGCACTGAAAGTCACAGCTCTAGAAAGAAATGAAATTTATGAATTAGGGGAACAGTGCATTCACCAATGTGTCCTCTTCCATCAGGACCAGACTAGTTTAGATGGTCATTTATCAAATCAGCATGGCTGTCAGTATAACAACCCTTTTTGGTTCCCTTTGGGGTCTGTAAGGTAATGGATAGGAAGGCAGCACCATTGTTTCCCATTTCCTTATGCTTGTGCATTATTTGTGTGCTTCGGGCTTGAGAAGGGAAGAAAACCAACTATTTTGTACTAGAAAATTAATTTCCTTTGTTGAAAGTTACGGCAGTGTTTTTATATCCAGAGTAGACATTTGTATCATTCACTAAAAGTGTTACATTCCAAAATAAATATATACTCAATTGGGTTTCTGTTGTGGCTACATGCCTACCCATTTTCATAGTAGTAAAAACAACAAGGAGTGTTTTGACATCAGCTAACACTTCAGCAGCAACTAGGGTGTTGCTTTTTTCCTGGCTGTTGTGCTGGCTATTACTGTTTAGGAGCAGTGGTACCTCGGAAACCCAATCTAAAGTCAAGCCCTGTTGTTCCAGACACCCTATGGACAAATAGTAAGGATAAAAAAAACAGATTCTCACTACCTCTGACAGCTTGCTCTAGTTTTAAAGCTGAATGTAATGAGTAGATAAAACAGACAAATAGGTTTGGGAAGGTAAGATTATAAATCATGACCATAAATTAAAAGCAGAGGTCCCAGTTCACTGACTTTCTATCTACCATATTTACTTTCTAAATGCCATTTAGACTCTTTTGCTTCCCCAAAATTTACCCTTAAAATAGAGAGTGGATGTCATGCACATCTGTTCTAAAATTCTTATCTATTACCACACATGAGGTGTTATTGAATGGTGTGGCATGCTTTTAGAGGATGTTCTATTATTTTGATATGAGTGATGAGATAGCTTAATGGATTTTGCAGTGGTATGAGACTGCGTATTCTTGCATTAAATAGAAGGTTAAAACAGTCAGGAAATACTATGTGTGTTTCAGTATTAGTTATATGTGAATTCAAGACGCTGGCTTACCTTTGTATTTGGTATGGGCATTACAGATACCTAAATTATTACTTCAGGTGATAGAATTATAATGTCTATTTTAAATCACCTTGGATGTCTGTGAGGATGTAAAGGAAGGGAAAATTTGGATCTAATTTTTCAGTTTTTATCTAATTTGTATAATTGCTAATAAATACTTGGTCTGCATTCAATGGTACTCACAATTGTATAATACAGGTAATAGTATTTTCTAACTTAGAAGAAAAACAAGTTCGTGAAATTGAAGGATAATACTTGTAATGTGGGTGAGGCTATGGTGTCTCTGGAAAGAATGAGTAAACATCTTAAACTTTTGTTCTTACACTAAAAATCTCCTGTTCTGACTATTTCGTACATCTTTGCAGCAGCATGCTCTAATGCTGAACAGCTGTGGGAAGAGGTAGATTCAGATGGACTCTATTCAAGTTCATTTAGTAATCTGTACAAAAGTTGAAGAGGTTACGGGTGGGAATCAATCTTTTTGGGGTAGTCATTTGCTGCAGAGATGTCTGCAGTGTTGAAGCTGTGATTTCACATTTTCACCTCTAACTGCTTAGCCCATATCAGCAAAGGCAATATATCCATTTAATGAGCTGTTGAGAATCTAGATAATGTATTCTATTCAGTTAATTATTTTGATAACTATAATGTATTCTATTCAGTACCCAAAAATTAGTCCTGGTTTTAATTATTTCTCAGTTTGCTAGTTAGCCATCCCAAAGCTATCCTGTGAAAGGTAGGGTTAAGGTGAATCAGTGTACAAGAGTGGAGCATTTTAGATTCGTACTTAAAATGTTTGTGTCAGTCACATTTCATGTGAAACCATGACTGGAAAATTCCTTATTTTAACTGTTCTTCCCCTCCCAACAACAAAAGACTGCAGCTCATTTACTTGTTAACAAATTGACTTGAGTTGTGTGATGTGCTATAGGTTTCTCAGATTATGTCATAGGAACGAAATCCTCTGATAAGTCAACTGCCTGGCTTGACAGACACCAATGCTTTAGCTTTAAAATATGTTAGTTTTACTGGTGAACTCTACAGTTACCTAGATCTCTATTATTCTGCCTCAAAGATCTTCAGGCCCATACAGAATCACATTCTGGAATCTGGGGCCCAGAATGTAAAGCTGAATTGTTAATTAAAAGAAAAATTTTCCCTTCAAAAAGTGTCACTTAACTGAATTAAGCAGTAGGTATGGGGGAAGAAGGAGTAACTTTAAATTTTGCTGAAGCTTTGCTTCTCTGGACAGGAAATTCTTAAGAGGGAAACAATTTGAATAAACTTTTTAGAAGAAATATTCACAATGTTTAAAATGAAAAAGACTCTGGGGGAAATGGGAGGATTTCTATCTAAATATGCCAGATGGGAATTTCTCCTGTGAAATTCCCTTCAAAATATAGATTTTTTTGATCTGCTTTGTATGGAGACAGCTCATAGGCCTATTACATATAAGCAAGAATCAATCATAGTATGAAACGGAGACTAGAGGCATTCCCTTTGTACCTCATACCATCAAAGTGCCTTTTATTCAAATGCCCTACATGAAAATCAGTTCTCAAAATCCTCCTGGAAACAAAATCAATATAATATTTATTTAAACAAATATGGAAGAAGATGAAGGACATTTTTATACCTTCTGATGGAATTCTGTGCACAGATTGGTGGGCTGGCACTGACTCTATGCCAGAATGACATATGCTGAAATGTAGAACAAAGTCAGATCAGTAGCTTGGCCTAGAACTATTTGTTGGCACAGAGCTTCTGATAAGCTAATGAATATAAACTGCTTCCAAATGCAACCAGTTTTATGTCAGCTAGCTCAACTTTTTTGGGAGGGTACTTCAGTTCCACAATTACCTTCCCAAAATCTGGACCTTCCCAAAATCTGGACCTGTCTAAATGCCAAAATGACAGAAGCAGAATTGAAAATGTCTACTCCTGGCTGTTAACATAGCTATTGTATAGCCCATTTGTCCTTATTTTATTGTGCCATGGAAAAGGTTATAATTAGATGATTTTCTA
>VXAK01022127.1:0-37465 GCA_013399435.1 Arenaria interpres
AAAGATTTATTTAAAATTTTCTGTTAAAAGACTTATCTGCCACAAAAATACTTGTATAAACTGGCTTGTGACAACAACAGTTAAATTAAGATACAGCATTTGGTAGTATCTAAGTTATTAATTCCTGTCTAGATTTCGGTATTTTGACTTTACATTTACTCTAAGGAATCCTCAGTTTCTCAAATTAAACAGAGTAACCGAGGATCATGGAAATGAAATGGGTAATTCTGGCCATTAGAAAAGCAATATTCCTCTTTGCAGTGGTGAGTGTGATTGTTCCTCTGAGCAGTATGAGTATATTTTTACAAATTTGTGCGAGAACTCTACCAATTTAGTGAAACTGGAAAAGCCTTGTATTACATGTTTGATATGTCATGCAGACATAGGAGGTTAATTGTAATAATAAGCTTGTTAGCAGGAAGACAAGAATACTTCATAGACAGAGTGCTTTAAAATATACTTGTTAGGCTGCAAAATAGTGTCGGA
Organism: Arenaria interpres; assembly: GCA_013399435.1. NCBI lineage: Eukaryota > Metazoa > Chordata > Aves > Charadriiformes > Scolopacidae > Arenaria > Arenaria interpres. The sequence goes on from VXAK01022127.1 coordinate 487, forward strand.
AATTGGTCACGTGGAGTTGAACAGAAGAGTGTTTAGTTCTTCAACTGCATCTTTCACCTGCTGGAAATTTGTTTTTATTTTTAAATATAAACTATTTTACAACTTCTTTGACGTTTGGAACATGGAAAGTGCTTTTAGAAATGTGATTGAAGGAAGAATGAAGTAATACTCTGTTCATGGGTCACTTCCTCATTCAAAAGGGAAATGAGGTTAAGTTTGATTTTTGTTTTTTTTTTTGAAGTAAGTATCTTCTGGAGTATTTTTTGGTGAATGACATCATCTTTGGCATTTCCCATTTACTTGGGTACTACTGGATTTGTTTGCTGTACAATCACTGAATTCTCAAGTATGTATTTTTTGTATAATCTTGCATAAATTATTGAAACTAATGCGCAAATAAAAGTTTACACCAAGATCAGCTCATGGCAACGAGCAAGAGATGACAGAACCTCTTGTAACAACTGCCCCACCTGCAGTCTGCATTATTTTGAGAGGGTTTGATACTGCATGTGTGTTAGAGGAACTGCAGATATTTAGAAACTCGTTGGAGGAAGGGTGTTCTCAAAGGCCAACTTTAGCCCAAACGTTTCATCTTCTCCTGCAGAGAGTGGGAAGAGACGCTCCTGCTTTGAATGGTGACCCATGCAGGGTGTCTTCTCCATCTCGGTGGGTACGGGTGGAGGTTGGGAGGGTCATCTCCCAATGCCCAGATGCGGTGTCCGGCAGGGTAATTAGTGCTCTGGGTCTAATCAGACACGTACCATCCTGCTGAGGTTGCTTCAGGCTCAGGAACTAGAAGTCATGGGCACATTTAAGTGCTTTTCTGGACTGGGGCCAAAATACTTAGGGCCCCGCAGGGCCAAGAACTTAAAGGAGTCTCTCTGTGACACTGAAATACAAAGCTTCTAATTTTAACCGCAACGCCGTCGTAATAGAAAGAGATAATACGTTTTATTTTATCATGCTTGCCAGTTTTCTGTTATTATAGTACAATTTCCAGATAATTCAATCTTTATCTGCTTTCACTGGGAATTTAGGGTTAGAGAAAAGAATGGGAAGGTTAGTTTTGATATACGAAGAGTGCAGGAAACCCTGGTGACGTGGTGAGCTTATTTTTGATAATGAGCTGTTTCATCGGTAAAGCAAATTAGTGCAACCATGTATTTTTGTCCTACTGTGAGAGCAATTATGTACCATATCTATTAGGAGGCATAAAAAAAAAAAATATTTTGACAGATGGTATGGCTGTGAATTAGGATTTATGAAGATTATTGTATGTCTGGTGTCCGGGACACCTGGGATTATTAAATTGATGTAAGAAACAACAACAACAACAAATTTCATTTCTGATAATAGCTGCAGTGGTTTGTGTCTCCCCACTGTCACCTTAAGAAGCAGCTTGTATTTATTTGATATTGTGCATCCTGAGAATCTGACACGTGCTTTTAGCCAGCAGATATCAGCAGATTTAATGGGTGAAAACTCTACCAGTAAGTGTATTAAAATAAGCTACCAAAAATAAAAGCTGTCTTTAGATTGTAAATTAAGATTTTTCTCTTGCTGTGTGTTCTTTTTGTTTTGTTTTGTGTTTATAGTCCTATTTCTCCCTCAAATACTTAACAGCTATTGCCTTCTATCTAAGGAGCTTGTTACGCATTTTCTAGGGCAAGAGAGAATCCCCCAAGGGATTGCTTAATCCATAATTATCTAATTTATATGTTGTTGTTATAGCCACTCTTAATTATATACCTTGCTGTGATACTTACCATCACAGGACATAGCTTTCTTTATGAATTGCAATAGTTCTGTTATGGTTCTTGTGCCCTTTCTTTTTGTAATTTGCTGCTATAAACCGAGAAGGGAGCAGAGAGAAAACCCACATTTCCTGAAGTAAATTTAAAATCATCTATGGTTTTCTGCATATAGATAGTGGTGGGCATTGTTTTTGGCAAGTACCTAAAGAAATTAGAAAAAAATACTTTTATAACTGAATTGGAAGATAATATCCTTATTAAATTGATCCTTTGTAAAGCTGCTGTATAAGGATTCTGAACAGAGGTAAACAAGAGTTTCCTGGCATCTGGTTAGGGGTCGTATTAGTCAATTGGAAAGACAGAAATAATATGAGATATAAAATATCAAGGAAGAGATAATGGGAGGTGTGAGCGCACAGAGTGTGGGGGGGAAATAGTAGAACTTTCTTTTTAGTCATTTAGAGACATTAGCAAGTACTGCGGAAGATGATGGACTTTTAAGATATCCTTTTGAGCCGATCCCCTGATAGAATTAGCAGAGATGCTAATTTTATTTTATTTTTTAAGAAAAAAGATAACATTAAAATTAATCTGTTCTTCCAGACCTATTATTGCCCAGTTTTCGCTGAAGCTCAGCTGACTGGTTTGTTTTGACAAGTTACTGGAAAAGGAGCTGTTACTGACTGTGTCTCTGCTCCATCACCCGACTCAGTTTATGGGTCAGAGGGCTCCAGATTTTAGATCTCGAGAAGGGTGTTCTGGGCTAGATTTATGGCATCATTTTAAATTCCTTACATTTGCTTTAGAGAAGGAGGGGGGGGTTATATTTCGAAATTATTGGCCAATGTTTGTGATTAGTCTGGGTTTTTTTGATAAGATATTGTTTCTGTAGAAAATGTTACTGCTTAGATTGGCTTTTTTTTTTTTTTAAGCTCTCCTAAGCTAGAATTCTAGCCGTGGCCTGGTTGGATTAATTGCTTGTCATATGCCATATTAATTCCAAGATCTTCTTTTTTACCTACAAAGCCCTTAAAGCGTGTTGTTCCATATTTTCTCTCTTCTTAATTGGGTATGTAAGCAATAATCACTTAATGAAATTATCCAGTCTTAGAAGGGACCGGAATAGGTCTGTAGCAGGTCATCAGGCGGGTTCTTCTCCCTGAACGCTGGGACTGCCAGAAGAAACATCTTATGTTTCACTCAACTGTTGTGTATGGTCGTAAGCTATAGGAAGTGAAGTTTTAACATCACCTTTGAAGAAGGATGAGTAGAATGCTAAGTCAATTGTGTTTTTTCTTAAAGGGAAGTATTATATTTTTAGATACGGGGAGCTGGAGTGGAAATTGAGAGATGTGAATTAACGTGGCTGTCACCAACTTCCTCTCCGAACTTAGAAAACAGTTCATTTTCCAAAAAACCAGTAATGCAGCTCTTGGCAAGTGTGAGATACCTTTAAACCCTTTGTTTAACTTCAGCTGAGATTTCATTACAAGAACCAGGGAAGCCTTTACGGTCTTTTAAAGTGGGTTTGAATGTTCTGTCTGGCCACCAAATACACGTAAACGCAACAAAGAGGTGGGAGCATCCCTCCTTCCTGCAGAAGACAAAACCACCTCCTGCAGGGAAAGAACAGCACACACGGATGGTATCTTTTCATCGTTTAGTGCCTCTCAATAGCAACGTACGTACCCGCATGTGAAAAGTTCATAACAGAGTGAAACTGGCCTGATGGGCAATTCATTTTGAGAGTGAGGGTTTAATAAAGGAATATATTCTGCTGAGTTCAAAAAGGACAAAGAACTGCTGGAGAGGGTACAGCAGAGGGCTACAAAGATGATGAGGGGCCTGAGACACTCCTCTGATGAGGAAAGGCTGAGGGACTTGGGTCTTTTTAATCTGGAGAAGAGAAGGCTGAGGGGGGATCTGATCAACACCTATAAATACTGAAAGGGTGGGTGTCAGGAGGATGGGGCCAGTCTTTTTTCAGTGGTGCCCAGGGACAGGACAAGAGGGAACGGGCACAAACTTGAATATAAGAAGTTCCACCTCAACATGAGGAGGAACTTCTTTCCTGTGAGGGTGGCAGAGCCCTGGCAGAGGCTGCCTAGAGAGGTGGTGGAGTCTCCTTCTCTGGAGACATTCAAACCCACCTGGACACGTTCCTGTAGGACCTGCTCTGGGTGACCCTGCTCTGGCAGGGGGTTGGACTGGGTGATCTCCAGAGGTCCCTTCCGACCCCATAGCATTCTGGGATTTTTTAGCCTTTCTCTAATTTGGGGATCTTCCGACTCGCTTAATCCCCAGATAAAACTACGGATTGTCCTGGATCTCTTGCCCAAACCCATGAGGTTGGACTCAAAGCCGGTGATGCCGGTTCACTTTGCTACTGTCAACAAATTGATTGGTCAGTCATCCTGCCTCTGGGCTTTCCAAATATTAACATTGATCTAAACCGCGATGTAGATCATACATCCCTTGGTGAGACCAAGCTCTAACAGCCTGATGCTACAGGGGTGTTTACAACACGATGCATGAGCGTAAAATGGTGCCTGAGCGACTCGTGTAGGGCAGCTCAGTGATAGTTACTCTAAAGGCCAAGTAAGGAAAATACCAATGTCTTTGGGTTGGTTTCACTGTCACTTTCAGGACAAAAAGCCCCCAAAATGCAGACAGCAGTGGGCAGACCGTATTAATGGAAAGGAAATATGACACGGAAACTGTCTTGTTTCAGACCAAAGTGCTAATATTTGTTTTTCTGACCGGTTTTTCTGTACTTCCCATCACCGTGGCTTGAGCCTTTCACCATCGTGTGCTACTGCTGTAATTTCTGCCTAAAAAAATCCCCAACACTTCACTCCTCCTTAGTTGTGTCAGAGATGTGAAAGACTGTGCATTGGGTAGCACATGGACAAATTTTGTTCTAAAGCATTTTTAAAATTATGAGATAAAATGGAAATTATTTGTTTGCCAATTTATTTTCTTTCCTTCCACAGTATGACAAATTTTAAGGAAACTTTTCTAGCGTTTTAATGCAATTAATAGACCCGCTTGATAAAAACAAATCTATTTTAAAATCCAATACAGCACTCTTCCTCCTTTTAATTATGGTCCTATTATCTTCCTTACACAGAGAACCAGGAGGTTGAAAAATCCACCTTGATTCAACGAGATGACGGATATTTGTTTCCTTTTATTTAATTAATTAATTATCGGATCCTTTACTGCTTTAAAAGCCATCGTGCTTGGTTTTTCCTGCATCTCAAAAGCCTGAGCTGAGGAGAGAGAGCCTTAGGAAGACCCAGGGGTTTGGTTACTTAAGAAAACTGCTGGAAGCACCTCCGGGGACGTTGTTCACAGGTATCATTGGAGGAAGCTTCACCTGGGCTCAGAGTAGTAATTCTTTTCTGCTCACTGGACTGAATTAGCTTTTTTTCTGAAAACCAAACCCAAGATCCTTTCCTTTCCCTTTCCTCTTTTGTAGATGGAAGTTGAAATCCCTCTGTCTTTTTTCCTCCCCCTGATGTTCATGTTCCGGGGAGACATTTTGCGGATGTTGCTGACTGCCTCAGTTGCTCAAGGAGAAATTTCCTTGTCTTCTCAAAACAGTAACTCCTCATTGACGCAGCTTTTCCCAGTTGTCCCAATTTGCTGAAAAAATTATTGACTTTTTTTGGGAAACCACGTTTGCTAAATATTGTCTTACTATTCTTCTGTGTTGAATTGTCTTAAGTTCTTAAGCAGACAGCTCCCATTCCTGCTCAAGCCCTTGGATTTTCATACACTTAGTAGAATAATGAGAGAATGCAGTATTATCCCTGTTTTTTAGAGGTTCTGCTTCATGGACATCTGCCATCTCAGGGCAAGTGTCATCTTTTTTTGTGCCGTAGCAGGTTACTGTGTTGGAGCTTCTACAATAGCAGAGGTTGGGATCCAGAGGGAGAGACATGGAGGGATAGAGACAGTTTGTTTAAGCTCCTCCGGTTCAGGACATCGGCTTCCCAAAAAGTCTTCAGGCTATTTTTTTTTTCCTGGGAGCAGGAAAACTCAAATCTTGTTGTCACTAACTACATCGACCAAATGTAGCTGCTAAATTAAAATGGATTATTTAAATACTGTTTATTTCAATATGCAATCGAAGATTTATGGAAAATTAATTTCTTAGTACATTCTCTGGCTATATTGAAAAGTTACAATATAGCCTTTCCTCCCGACTCCAGCTCTGTTAAAAGAGAATTTTCTAGGGGGTTGTGTAGCATTTGCATCCTAGTTATTTAAAAATTATTGCCCCGCATACGAAGATTTCATTCACATTTCAAAGTGGCTTCCATAGATAACTGAATTTTAACAGTTAATAGCTGAATTTTGTATTACATCAGGAACGAAGGTAGCGGCAAAACAAATGTGAGTACTTTGTGCTTTTGGACGACACTGAAGTTACAGAACGAATCCATTATCAGCATTTATCGGGCTTCTCTCTTCATTTTGCAATATATTGACTTGTCCTTCAGTCCTGATGTGGGGCTGCGAGTGCGTTGCTGGGTGGCTGGAGCTGCCAGCGTTTTCAGTTGCCGTTCTTCTGGCTCGCGGGTTACTCGCTAGAGGAATTTTCATGAACTTTTTAATCTCTCAACATACATACTCCAGGAAAAAAAAGATTAAAATAAATCTGGCCTAGTTAGTAATGTTTCCTGGCACTGGCAGATATTAACTGTTAAAATCCAGCAGATTCAAAAGTGCTAAAATTGGTTGGGATGGAAGGAAAGATAAGACCATAATGATTTTTGTTATGGTGGGAAATTAAGACTTAGCATTTTTAATAAAGATTTAGAATCCTTTTCTGCTTCCTTCTTATTTCTGCTTTCTCTCAGTTCTGCAGTCTTTCTTCATGCTGCACCTTATGCCTGTTTGTTCCCAATTTTATAGTTTCTCGTTATAGATACCTGTGTTTGAGACGTTCCAGTTCTCTGTCTTTAAACAATTATTAAATGAAATAATTAAATAATAGGAATTAGGAATAAAGACATAAAAGTAGGAATTAGGAGTAAAAATAACATCATACAATTTTGATTATATTAAGTTCAACATATTTGCTAAATTTATCACCAACCCCCCTCCAAATACGTTCTGTGCCCAATTGTTATTACAGGAGATTAACTGAAAACAGAACCTTAATCTTGTACTGGTTTGAGTTTGCAAAATTGTTAGCAAAGAAAGAGGTTTTTCTCCTAGGATGAACAAATGAGTTGGGTTAGGCAGTAGATCTGCAGTCTTTGGTGGGACTTCATAATACTTTTCAGGGTAGAATTGCATTTTACAAGGGTTTCAGAAATGAAACTCACAGGAACCTCCAGTATTTACCAGGATAATTCAACTAACACACTTTTACGGGGGGATATTTGAAGTATCCAGAGTTCAGACGGCAACCTCTGCGGAGATTAACAGTTCTATCCGTTAGAGAGGGCAAGGAGCATGTACTAATTACAGAAAGTTCATTCTGCATTTAAAGTATCAAATTGTTGCTATGTTAGAGAAAAAGCCAGTTCTAAATAATTACACTTTTCTATTTGCTTTAATGTCAATAAGGATGTACAAATATACATCGTTACTGATACTGAAAGTGAGGTTCAGCGAAGATTCCCCTACTGTTCTTTGCAGGGGGGAGCTTTGCGAAAATAATGAAAAACTGTAGAATGTCACAGGTACTTTTCGCTGTTTCTTTAGATTTTTTCATTTATTTAAGATTTCAGCGACTTTAACCTGACCTTGATTCCATTCCAGTCTAAGGAATGGCTGAAAAGCACGCTTTAAAGCAGAAAATTAAAAAGAAAAATAACTAAAAGGTATGTCCCAAATCAGTAAAAATATACTTAAATGCTTGTTTTCAAATCTGGTTCTGTTTTACTCTGAATGGGAACAGTGATAAATGGAGAAAATACGGGCTGCCTACTAATCACCCAACATGGGTACAGGTAGCAGGAGCTCTTTGAGAGAGACAAATCCTCGCTGTGTCCCGGAGTGGGAGGCAGGAGGAGCTGGGAAACCAGAGCCCAAAGCAAAGGGGAGAGCTGATTTCCATTGACAGCCATTGTGGCTTCTAAAAACCTCTCTGAGGGCTTGATCCGAGCCCCAAGCTTTCAGCGGGGAAGTCTGCCCCGTTGCAACCGCTGACACCACTGATTTTAGGCTAATATTACACTTCAAGAAAAGAAATAAGGTGACCAGGAATCATTTGGATGCGGCAACGAGCTCCTGCGAGGTCTCCAGCGCTTTTTTCTTCCATTTACTTTTGTTCTTCCAGTTGATAACTTTTTTTCTTGAATCCCTGGGGAGATGCTGACTACACTTTAGAGTGAGCCTTGAAAGAACAGCAGCTCTCCTGATCCACATGAGGTTTCCTGAACCGTCCCAGGGGCATCTGTATTGTGTCCAGGGGAGTTTCTTCCTTCCTTTCTTCCCGCTCCGTAAGGATAGAGCTCACGTACTTACTGGTGTGGTGGGTCTGCGGGTGTTTTGCCATCAACGTTTTGCGTTGGATTTTTTGTGATATTTAAAAAGTTTCATGTCACGAGCGCTTTCCCCCTGCCTCCAGCAAGGTTTTACTGCTCCTTTTCTCCCAGCTTCAATTTTTAAATACAAAGTGCTAAATCTTCAGAGCGCCTTAAAATTCTCTTCCCCTCTGTGCCTCTTTGCCATTCCTGTTCTTACGTGAAGTGTGAATCGTTTTCAGCAACGGAGATGCTCACTCTGGATTTCCTACAAATTTCCTAAAAAGGGCCCTTTTCTTACCCTAAAAAGAAAGCATCGATTGAAACACAGTTGGGAGAAGAATCCCCTAGAGACAATTTCCAGTTCTAGATACGTGAGAAATACCTTCACGATGCTGCGTAACTTCTGAGGTATGTGATGGGACACTATTGGCTGGAATACCGCAGAATTGCCTAAAATACAGATAATATTCCTAAATCACCAGTAGTCTTGTAGGTCTCTCATCATTATGATATCACTGGATATTCAGAGTAAATATTCTGGGAGAGTGATCGTACTGTGATTTTCTCCAGTGTCTTTTTAAGGAAAATGGGTCTGCTTCTAGGAAAAAAAAAACCAAACAACCTTTATTTTTTACAGAAAGTACAAATTTCTTAAAATTCATCGCTTTTTGCTAGAAAATCTGGTTGGACAATTTGGATGAGGGCAATGCTAGCACCGGTCTTTGATTTTTCTTCCCAGCACTGTAAGTTCAGCTCTGCATTTTTTCTTCCTTACGAGCCTCTTGGCAGCCCTTCTGGTCAGCACCCAGAGATGCTGCAAATTTGTTTTAAAGGCAGCTGAGAAACACTTCTTTTTTTTTTAAAAAAAAAAAGGCAAAAGGGAAGAATTTACCGTAGAGGGCAATTTTATAGTTCAGTTAGTTTTGAAATAACACATAACACCCTTGTTGTCGGAGCGCAGCAAGTACCTGGTGGCCAGCAACCATATATATTTAGGGACCATTTCTTTTATTCCTGTTCATTTGGGTTGCAAACCAAGAAGGAAGAAAACACCTTGCTTATTTGAATTAAATTTGATTACCCTACCTTCCATAAATTTAACTGATTTCTTGAGTCCCTGGTGTTTGGTGAGATGTAAATTGTTTGGTGATCTTATAAGCATGTTCAATTAATATTTCTCATAGCAGGATTGTGTGTCATAGCGTTTGGCAGGGCTCGGTTGAGCTCACGTCTGGAGAATCTGCTCGGAATAGATTGTATTCTGGATAAATAAGTCAGGCATTTAAGCAGGAACCAGCGTGACTAATGTGGGATATTGAATTCTCCAGGAGCTGCAGTTCTGTCTATGCTTGAGGAACACATAGGTGAAAACAGAAGGCATTTCGTAACCTTGCCTTTGATTGCATCACGTGGCTTTGTGCTGGTGTTTGCACTGGAACCAGCTTGGGCGATGGACGGTCTTTACTGGAGCGTCCAGTTCTTCCTTACGTTTCCACAGTCGCTATAAAAGCCTGCTGGTCAGGTTGGCTTCATCAAGGTCTTTTCACTGCTGGGGGTTCTCCAGCGTAACAGTGAAATACGTCTTGGCTTAAGGGATGTCTTTATGGTTTGGAAGCCCAAAAAGATGTCTGACTTGATAAGATCAAGACGGGTAGAGGTAGTGCTTAGAGATATGGTTCAGTGATGGTTTTTGTCAGCGCTGGATTGATGGTTGGACTCCATGATCCGAAAGGTCCCTTCCAACCTAGGAAGTGCTATGATTCTTGGATCAATGCTGCATGGCGAAGGGCAGTGGTTGCCTGTAACGACTGCGCTGGGCAGGGTTGAAAAATTACTTCTGGCAACCTCAACTGTTGAGGACAGGAACTTTTTTCTCTGTAGACAATATGATGTGGAGACAACACAATATATGCCCTAACCCACTGGCACACTGCGTACCAGACAAAAGGATGGACTCCACAGTATTCAGGGAATGACACTGCAAGTGTGACACAGTTTTCCCGCAGCCCATCTCCAGTTAACTCTGCGGATTAACTTTGACCAGCGTTTTTCTACCCCATGTTTGGGTTTTGCCTACTTTATTGAAGAATCGTCCTCCTCAGGTTGTGTATTTTTCCCGTTGCATGATTTGTCAGTCAATAATCGTAACCAAAAACGTGACGATATAAATGAAAAAGTGAATGTGAACATCTGAAGATAGTGAAAACCAGCCATTTTCATGGGGAAGGCAGGGGCGGTTTTGTGTGAAACTCAAACAGGAAATCTTGAGTGCTTTTCCCATTTCTGCTGTAAACTAATCGGACCCAAGAGCTTCTCGTGAGGGGTTGGGACTCAAAGACCATTGGATCTGAGATCAGATTATGGCATTTGTTATAATGACCTGAATTTGTTCCTGACTCATCCGTACTGTGTCGCTCCCAGCCATTTCGGGCTTTATTTATGATACTGTTTTGACTACTCCAGTAGCCTCAGCATCTCTAGACTATTGGGAACCTCCCTGACCGTCTGCAGAGACTGACTACGGTAAAATGACGTTTAGCAGTAAAATAATTCCGATGTAACTCCTGCTTCCTTACTGCAGCGTCACCTTGAAACGTGAAGCAGGATCTGAGGGTGAGGAAACCTGGTCCTTGCTCTGGTGTCCTCAAGAACTAATATCTGCTGTGAGCAGAAGGGGCTCTCGTCCCTGGGGCTGCCCATTTGGCACCCTTCTAAGAAATGTAAGGTTTCTGGAGGGAAAAAAAAGAAGATCCGAGGTGCTTTGTGCTCTCCGATACTATTTTTTTTCCCTCTCTGAAGTTAGTTTTGCCACACGATCGTTAATTTGCATTGGAGATTGAGTTCATCCGGCTCACGGGACAATTAACATATAAACAGGTGTTCATAAAAGCATAATCTGCCAAACCAAACAAACGCGAGATTTTAGGCATTTCTCATTATCATCTGAGCTATGGGAATAGGACAGCGAGCGAGGGATCGTTTTTCCCGGGAACGGGGGAGCGGGGGGAGGCAGAAGGGTCTTTGAAAATCTTGTTTAATTGATCCCTCGATGGAACCTTTTCCTGTTTCTCACGTGGGGCTTTCTGGCCCCGCTCTCCCCGTCGGAAGACGGGACTGAGGGAACACAAGCGAAAACCAGCACCTCAAGAAGTGCTCCCCGGGTTATTTCTTTCAAGAGGGAACGTAACGAATTTGTGCAGAGTAGAAATTAAGGGAAGTTTGTCAGTTTGCAGCAGCTACAAATTTAAGTACCTGTTAGTTCTGTGTGTCCGGCAGCGTTCTGAGCAAGAGAATGTGGCCATAGCAGGGGATGTTTATGAATTTTGTTACGATGCACAACTTGAGCCTAGGTTCTCAACCAGCAGCTGCCGAGGCTGAGATCCCTTCCGCTTGACGGTCACTGCGCTGGTTAGAGCAGAAGAGCGGTTTTAGGGTTTTTCCTGAACTTACAGAGCTATTGCCTGGGGTTTAGTGCTCAGAGCTTGGAAAGCTGCAGGAGGGGAACTGTGCGGGTTTTCTTCCTAACTTCTCTGCTAGCTTTCCTCTCCTCCCTGCCCTCTAAAGATAGCAGAGTCAGTAAGGAAAGGCAAAAGAAATCATACAATCATAGACTCATAGAATGGTTAGATTTGGAAGGGACCTTAAAGATCATCTTGTTCCAACCCCCTGCCCTGGGCAGGGACACCTCCCACCAGACCAGGTTGCTCCAAGCCCCCTCCAACCTGGCCTTGAACCCCTCCAGGGATGGGGCAGCCACAGCTTCTCTGGGCAACCTGGGCCAGGCTCTCACCACCCTCACAGCAGAGAAATTCTTCCCCACATCTCATCTCCATCTCCCCTCTTTCAGGGTCAAACCCTTCCCCGTTGTCCTGTGGCTCCCCTCCCTGATCCAGAGTCCCTCCCCATCTCTCCTGGAGCCCCTTGAGGGACTGGAAGGGGCTCTAAGGTCTCCCCAGAGCCTTCCCTTCTCCAGGCTGAACCCCCCAACTCTCTCAGCCTGTCCTCACAGCAGAGGGGCTCCAGCTCTCCCAGTATCTTCATGACCTCCTCTGGCCCCGCTCCAACAGGTCCATGTCCTTCCTGTGCTGAGGACTCCAGAGCTCCAGAGTATTCCAGGTGGGGTCTCACCAGAGCAGAGCAGAGGGGCAGAATCATCTCCCTCAACCTTCTTTATCCACCTCTGCTGTTGCACGCAGCTTTCTGAAGAGCTGTCAGCTACTGGAAAGGAAAGAGAACTAAGAAGGGGAAAGCGAAGGGAAATGGAGAAGAAGAAATATCAGTGAACTGTAGCTGTAGGAATTATGTAGCACAGACCTGTCAGTGTTAGAGTAGCTTCGAGAAGATTGCTACGGCAGGAGACACCCAGTAGCACAACCTGGCTGTCTCCAGAAGGCTCTGAAGTGGCCTACAAGAATAGACAAAGAGGAGACTACTCTTCCCTTTTGATAGCTATAAAATAAAATATCTTATAGTCATACATTTGTTGGACAACTTCTGAAAAGGCACAGGGGGAACAGAAGATGGAGCTTCATCAACTTAGGAAAGGAATTGCCCCTAAATGATGGAAAAGTCCCAGCAGCCTTAAGGGTTTCCTAAATGCAGAGTAACATTGGGTGGAGAAACCCCACTAATCGTTCTTTAGCCTTAATTTAAGTCAAGCTGACCCGAAGAATGAAATCCGCACGCATTAAGAATTGCTGGTTTAGATCTGCCTGAACCCGAAACTGAAACTGGTTTTGTTTTTTATTTTATTTGTTGTTTTCATTGATCAATAGCTCCTGATGCTTTGAAGTACAGAGCCTTACCTGCCTGATGTTTAGCCTCTAAATTTCCGTTCTTCTGTTCTCTTGAGGTGAGCCCGGGGCACCGGTCGCAGCTGACCGGGTCAGGTGCAGAGGTGGGAAATGAACGGGGTCAGAATTTGGAAGGCAGCCCTTTCGTGTCGGACCTGCTGAGCGACGTGCCCTTTGCTCTGGCACCACACGTCCTGGCCGTCCAGGGCACCCAGAACGACCTTCCCGACCGGCTGCTCACCTACGACGTCAACGATAATTTATCAAGGTTTTGGTATGACTTTACACTTGAAAATTCGGTGCTTTGTGATCCGTAATGTTTGTGGTTGGGGTTGTTGGGTTTTGTTGTTGGGGTTTTTTTTATTATTTCTTCTGTTTGTGTCAAGGAACAGGTCTTAAGGTGAACACAAAGACTTATTTTAATTGACTTAATGTTTTGGGGGCCTGCCACTGGTATAGCGGATGCATTGCACCAAAAGGATCATTATTCACAACTGCGTTATATTTCTTTGCTTTACGCGAACTGTGACTTACTGTGGTAAATACTCTGTTTATCTCCAAAGAAATCAAGCAAAACCCTTTCAGCCCGGGCAGGAGACTGGCTGTCGGTGTCTCCTTCCAGTGGGTAGGCTGCAGAGACAAACATTTCATAACTTTAGGGTGAAGTCTAGGCACATCGGCACCGTTTTGTTATTTCACTCAGATATTGAGCACATCGATCCTGTTACATGGGTTTCTTTAAGGTCACCTCGGGTTTCCTACAGGTAGAAACTGCTAAAGCGACGCTGCTCCGCGCTGCTGGACGGCCAGCTTTCCAGTTAAACCCAGCTTTAAAACTCAGAGTTAATGGCGGGTGCTTAAATAATCACGGAGGCTTAATAGAACCAGTTAAACTCACCCGTTCCAGTGTGGGAATCGGTCCCTCCACTGGTCCCTTCCCAGTCGATGGTATTTTCTCGTGCCTGGAGCCCTGCTCCCCGCCCGGCTGCTGGTTGTTCTCAGTGCCACATGTGGTCCTGATTTATACACCCAGCCGCTTTCCCATTTTAACCTCTTTGCCCCCCGAAGAAGGAAATCTCAGGACACGGCCTTTTAATGGTCACACCCTCCTTTTTTTAATTTGCCTGCCAGAGATACAGATGGCAATGTTTAACAACAGGAAAGCATTACGTGGGTTCTCCTCCAGCGAAATGAAACGGCTCGGTACCTCGCCGTGCCTCCTCCCCAGCCCGCAGGCTCTGGCTCCATTTTGCCCGACTAAAACCAGAGCAGCAGCTCCCCGGCGTGACGTCGCGCCTTGTGAGGAGTAATGAGCTGCGGGGGACACAAGACTACGCTTGGTTTCCCTCTTGGGGCAGAATATTTATATCGTGCCAAACGGTCGTGGGTATTTTCCCATATTTTCTATGCTCTGTGGTCGCTTAAAATAGATAGATTTTCAAACTTGTGTCCTCTGCCAGTGTTTGAGAGAAATACTGTAAATGACGGAAGATGAATACGTCTTAGGTTGTTAAACATTCATGTTTTAGGGTTTTTTTTTGTAAATGTATGTATTTAATATTTTTGAAAGCTGCGTTCATAAATGTTTGGAAGTTATTGTTTCAGGGAAAGTATCTGTGCTGCACTCCCAATAAAAAAATTGCTAATTAACGGTGAGTGGAGAGTAATTGCTTGGCTTCACCTGCAGCGATGTCCGTGGCTGTGACCGGTCAGACTTCGCGGGTGCCTGAACTTGGAAATTCAGTTTGGAAATCTTTTCGGTGTCACTTAAAAATCCTGGTCCTTCTAATCAAATCACCCGATTTCATCTGATGCCCTCTGTGTGCTGCGCTGGGGACGTGTGGTGGTTGAGGTGGCATCGGTGACGCTGCTCTGAGGTTAGTACAGCTGGGAGCTGGGAGGTGCTCACACCTCTCAAAAGGAAGAATTAATTTGGCCACGTTGTTTAGGACGGGTTTGTCTGCTGAGTTTTCTAGTTAACACGTACCCGAAGCACTAAATTTAATTTTCACGAGCGTTTTGTATTTAATCATTAAAAAAACTTAACCATTCTGCAAATGGCACGTTCCCATTCAAGTTGTCCATTTCAAGCCTGGAATGTCTCTGCTGGTCTAGAAGGAGAACTGCAAAATGCTGCAGGAGACCGAACAGACTCACACAGCGCTGGTGCCTTCCTTGCTGCCTGACCTGGCGTATAATTTTTTGCATTCGTTATTTTGCTGAAAGTTAGCTAATTTATCTAAGATAATTAAACCTTGTCAAAATTGCACTCCGTCGTGCTCCCAAGCGTCCTTTCAAAGGGAAAGGAGAGGCAAAGGAGGGTGGGGAGGAGGTGGTGTGATGAGAAATGGGGAGGGGAGGTTAAAGATTTGGCTTCATCCTTAGTCGTGTTCCGTGAAGGGGAACATTTACAGCTGGTGAGAGCGGACTGGGAATGAGCACTGGGAACATGTCTCCCGACTGTTAGAGCCCCTTCCAGTCCCTCAAAGGGCTCCAGGAGAGATGGGGAGGGACTCTTGATCCCCCAAGTCCTTCTCCTCAGGGCTGCTCTCCGTCCATTGCCAGTTTCTGTCTGCTCACAGGAGAGGAGGGAACGAGGAGCTCTTCAGCCAACATGAAGATGAGAACCACCCTCTGGCTCGCCCTCCCGTCCTTTGGCTGCCTGCGCAGGGAGAAAGGCGCCTGGAAACGGGATGAATTTATCCATCTCGGCCTTTTTTTTGTGTCCTCCTCCTCTCCTGGTGAGTTACTGCTGCAGAGCCCAGACCTGCGGTGAGCAGCGGAAGGCTGGACATGGCAAACGGGACATTCGTTGACTTTTAAATAATTATTTTGATTTGCTCAAAGTGGTTTAGGTCCTGACAGTGTGGTCTGGGAAGAGGTTCAGCGGGCTGTTCCTTTGCTCCAGATATAACGAACGGGCTGGTCCGCTGCCAGCCACGCGGGGAGGAGGAGGACATTAGAATATGCAGCATTTAAGGGAAAAGTCAGATAAAAATAAAACTTCATCCCGTAGATACAGTTTTCGCCATGAAGCGAGCAGCAGCTCGGAGCAGAGGGGTATAGGGGAAGTCAGTTCACAACGAGCACCTCCTAAAATGGGTTTAAGTGGAATCCGGAACGTGCGGCTCCGCTGTGGGGCAGCGACTGGTGGCTTTTTCCTTCTGGTGCTTTCTCCAAATGTGTGAGAAAACGGCCTTGGGAGTTGCCAGCGCTTCCCCGAAGCTCGGGAAGCACGGGGTCGGGCTGCAGAGATGCTGGATGCTCCCGTGAAGGCAAAAACCAGGGATTTGTTACAGCAATTATGGAATTATTACGTAATTGCTAAAAGAGTGGGATTTGTCATAAAAATCAGTTATCCTCTTATCCTCTCGGTGCAGATCGGACTACATTTTGGTTCAAAAATATCATCCCGTTTCCTATTTCCATTCACTCTCCGGATATACTAAAATACTGCAATAAATTATTCTGAAATGGTTCATAATTCTCCATGCTTTGCCCTTTATACACGTAACTGTTGGAGACACAATTTGTATTTTTGAAAGATTTTTTAAAAAATTGTTATTCCCAATTTAAAGAAAAAAAAATCATCCTGGAGTGACACGCAAAAGAGGTCAGTTCTGGGTTTGCATTACTTAAAACTGTAAAATAACGTAAAAAAAAAAAGCTTGTCAACTTTTAATATTCATTTCTGTGAAAGTAGTTTTCAAAACAAACTAGAATAAAATGTTGATGTATATTAATATATATATTTTATATATATTATAAATATCTATTAGTGAAAAGCTCTTCTTTTCCTTCCAAGTGGAAAGTTCCCAGAATAGTAAAGCAGACAGAGAGTTTAAATTTTGATGACTGTTGACTTGCCAGCGGAAGATATTCTCAGTAAAACTGGTTAGTTGCTTCTTGAACAGTGAGGAGGAAGATAATCGCTGCTTTCTTAAGTTTTTCCCTCATCCCAGCGTGGGATGTGACACGGCCTGGAAGTGCCCAGTAAGGGCTTTGGGTGAAAGAAGCAGCACTTTTCACGCTACAACCGTCAGATGTAGCTCTATATGACTCCTATATATACATATCTGTCTTTATATGCCTCCTATACTGAGGAGTTTTATATTTCCCCTCCAAAGACAGTCATCTCCCCCAATCCATGCTGTATCGAACGCTTTGAAAATGACATCATTAATGGGACGACAGTCGCCCATGGAAAGCATAATCGTGTTTGATTTTAGAAAAGGAGAACGAACCGAAGGCGCTGCCCGGCTCTCGCTCGCCCCTTTGCCTTTTATATATGGGCTATGGATAATTTATAAACAAATAGTATTATATTATTGATCTCTGATCTCCATGGTTACCGGGCTCCTCTAGTTTCCTCTTGGCTTTTCTGTAATTAAACCTTGTTGCAGACGCACGGCAGTGCCAGGCAGATACGCCTGGGAATGCGGGAATTGTTACAAAAGACAAAGAAGGAAATTTCCTTTCTTTTGCGCCGCGGCCTCGCTGGCCAAGCCCGTCTGTCTCTACGGGTGGAACCGGGGAAGAAAAAGCTCAAACGCCAGAAACCGAGCACGTGCGAGTAACAGCGCCCTGAAGTTACCGGTGCGCGGGGCAGATTTAGCTCCTGATCTCCGTCCCTGCTGCTGTTAGAGGCCTTTTCTGGCACTTCCCGCCTTGTTGTCATCCTGGGATGTGTCCGAACACCCTCCGCTGGGAGCTGCTCGGTGCCAGCGGGGCTGTAAAGCAGTGCTACGTACTCAGGCGTATCAATTCATTTTTTAAACACTTCTTTTTCTTCCTTGTTGCCGTATGAAAGTCCCAGCCCATCGAGGGGTGCGGTTTTGCCTACACATAATATGAAGTACAGGAAAATGGAGCTTGCTCCCCCTTTTCTCCCCCCCTCTATTTCTCAGTCACAGCAATCCCAGACAGCTCTGGGAGCCACAGCACGGGAAAGTTTACTTTAAACTTTACTTTTTTAACAAACAGGTTTTGAATACTCTTCTGTGTCACCTTTGAACTGCCCCGAAGCAGGTCAGTCCTCTTCTCGGTACCTCGAGTCTGACATCTCCAACTATTTTAAAATGCAAATAGGAACTAGCGGGGGAAGCTTTTGCATCTTGAAATAACTTACCAAAAAAATAAATCTTTTACTCTCCGTGCACTGACTGTTCTTTCACTTTTCCATTTCAGACCACTTAAACCCCATTTAATTTTAGTTTCCCTCTTTCTGGACTCTATTTTCCCGAAGCTTCATCTTGGTGGCACATTTATCCCGCCGCCAGCTGTGCCCCGGGGCCGTGGGTATCTGCTTTCCCATCTCAGCCCGGAGGGAGCTGCTCTGAAGGGCACCCTCGCCTTTGCGGTGGCAGCCACCAAAGGCCCCACAGATTCCCTCCCAAATAGAGCACACTAACGATTTTTACTTCATTTTTCTTGTTCCACGGCAGGTTCGCTCCCAAATACGCTACTTTTGGCATCTCTCAGGTCTCTTGAGGCTCCCCAAGGAGCGGATACTCACAACCAGTGGCAGAGATTAAAAACCAAAAGTGGGATTTACCAAGGAGTTTTACAGGACGTTCTTCCACATAAACCCCTTCAGAAAAAGAAGCAGAAATGAAAGGGTTTAAATACACAAAACCCATAAAGTCATTAACGCGAGATGCTTAGGTACTTCCCTTGTCACAGAAAGACCGTAAGAGACAAAGAAACCCGCTTTTAAAATACAAAGTATAGAGGAGACTATAGAAAACAAACCATTCAGCACATGGAAGGAGGATCCACGGATGGTTTTAGCTACGTCAAATCCCAGGACCCGACAACAGGAGTCATTCCAGAACTGCATTTAGAGGACACTTCCATGAAAAACCGTGAAGCAACAACATAATTCTATCGACGGTTCTGCACCATCGCATCACTCCCCACCCCTCCGTGGCTAATTCCTGGAAACTTTTCCCTGTCTTCAAAAGGAAACCAGTGGCCAAGAAGTGAATCCAAGTGAGCCTACTAATGGAGGCTGAAAATAGGGTTTGCAGAGTGGAGTCTGTGGAAAAACCACCGTGAGACGCGTATATTAAAAATGATAAAAAATGTCTTCAGCAATCAGAGAGTAGGTTGGTCCTCGCTTCTTCCTAAACAAGAATAATAACTGGTAAAATGTGCTGGTTCACGTGAGAGAACTCTCATAAATTACATATGACATAGTTGGACGTGGAAGCGTTAACAGAGGAAAGCTTCGGCGTACGGGTGTCCGGTTTCCACTCTATGAATTTTTGTCAGCGCAGCTTCCTGCGGTCAGGCGATGGATCCTGTCACTGCCCTGCTTTCTTCCCCCCAAAAATACTTAATTGAATTTTAACGTTGTGCAGAAACTCTCCCCCCGGCGCTGGGTGGACGGGCAGAGCCGGAGACCCTTCTGGTTGTTTTGCTCCTGACCGCACCTCTGTGATCTCTCCCTGCGTGAGTTCTGTGAGCGCGGCGTATTTTCTCGCCGAAGACTTAGCCACGTGAGCCTTAATTAAACACATTAGTAGTCACGGAACAATTAAAGTAAGTCTTCATCAGAAGGAATTGGTCTGCAGGGAAGAGCCGTAGAGTAGGTGTAGTGCGTACCGACACTTTATTTACAGAGGCCACGCTGAGAAAATCCGAGATCAAATCAATAACAGTTTGCCTTAAGAAGAAACTATCATTCCTCGTGGACTGAGACGCTGAAGTCTTCTTCTGGCCTGTTATTCTTAATACACAGCCCCCGTCACGGAGCTTAATCAGAATTCATGAAGCTGCTAAAACCCAGCGAGATTATTGATCTTATTAAAGATGTAACAGCAGCGGGCGGAGGAGACGGGAGGAAGCAGCTCTGCCTCACCCCGCGTTGAGCTGGCAGGTTCCCCAGAAACCAGGGAGCTGGTTTGTCTTCCCGAGATCGGGAGCTGGGGATCCTGGGCGCAGCTGCCCCACGCTGAGCATCTCCATCTCTCCACCTCTCGCTCCCAAGTGTGCCTTCCTGCTCGTCACCAACAACCTTCTAATTAACTGTGAGGACTCGGTTCCTTCTCCAGCTAATCCCGTCCGTCTAACGCTGCCGAGAACAAAGGAGGGGCAGAGGTGGAGCTGGATGGGAATGTAAAAATTGTAGTTTAGGTGGTGATTACAGATGGCCTGATCTGACTGACACGGCTGCTGCCAACACCGAGAGAAACCATCTCGGTGCACTTTGGTTTCCTAGGTTTTTTTTGCTGTACCAACTCTTTTTAGCGTGCGAATTAATCGCTGTATTTATAGAAACTTTTCAGTGGTAACAGTAGAACTAGAGCTCTACAAATGATTTTTTTTTTTATCAGTTGCTAAACAAAAATTAAATAAAATTCCTTTAGACTGACCCCAAATAATTTTTTTGCCATTTTTCGTGATGAAAAGAAAAACTGAAAACCTCCCACTGCGAGTAAGTCGTTCCCTTTGATGGGAAGGTAGCTATTTCGTTTAGCTGTTTTTATTTAGCCCTCACATTTTTGTTCTCTGCCAAAGGAGCAAAGGGAGAGGAAGAAGGATGGTCAAGAAGGAGAAGCACTGGATCTCGCCCCCCTTCCCCAGCCGAGGAGAGGGCCAGAAGGAAGGAGCTGGTGTCTTATAGGGATGGGCACGCTCTCTGACAGACCTGGTATTTATAAATAATATATTTATTTCTATAAATACAGATATTCTAGCCAAGGAGGGCAGAAGAGCCTGTAGGTGGACACCAACCCCTCATGGTGATGACCTGGAGCTCCTCCTAACCTCCCTCCAGGTGCTGCTCCACCCTGGATGTTTAATTACATACACAAAACACACCAGTATCAGGAACAGGGGAACCCCACCCAGAAAAAGCTAATAATGTGATAATTAGAGGACTAATTTCAGTAGGAAATTAAAAACCTGAATTCAAACAATCTTACGAAGAGGAAGGCCTGGAATACACAGCTCCAAAGTTCTGCATCGTTCACGTGCCAGGTACTGCACCAAAGAGGGCACGAGCCTTTCCTTTTTCTCCTCCAGCTTTATTTATCAAGGGGGGAAAAAAGGCAGCTGAAACTATTTGGCAAATCTGATCGGGATTAAAGGAACTAAAGCCAGTACTTCTGAAAATGTCTGTAGTCATCCAGAACAGCTGAGCGCCCCGGCGGGGTTCTCACAGCACACCTGCAGAAGCAGGATCGTCCAGCTCAACTGGAATTCATTTTATCTCCCCACAGCAGGTGAAAATTCAAACCAGAAGCCAGTAACGCAGGTCCCTTGGCCAGCAACCACCCTCGTGATAGTGGGTGACACGCAGCTGCTCTTACTGGGGCAGAAGCTACTACCAGAGAGGAAGGAAAGGATTTTTGGGTTCCTTCCCACCGCAAAAGGTGGTGGGTCGGTGCTGTGTTGGCTGGGTGAGCCCTGCTGCTGGGAGGAATCCCTTCTGGCTCCCTGTTCTTTCCAGAAATGGTCCTTCTTGTTGCGGTGCCACCCTTCTGTGCTGGCTCAGACAGTTCCTTGCTTGTGAGGGGGGACCCCGTGTCCTCCAGTGGGAAGAGAGGGGCCCCCAAGCACTTGTTCCTCCTGAATCCATCAGCCAAGTAGCACCATGGCTGCGTGTGTCCTTATGTGCCACACAAAGAGCTCCTGCTGGGCTTGAGTGTCACGCCAGTGATGTATTTCCCAGAAACCAGGCATCAGGCGAGTCTTTCACTTCTGCCGTGTCGCTCTGGTAAGTGCCATAGGTTATTTTTTTCATGGACAATTTATATATTCTGTATTTGCGATCTGCCCAACCTGTTCGAAAGATGTCTGGTTGCAAAAAGGAGATGGAACTTCAGAAAGAAAGAGATTAGAAAAATGCCATCTTGATCCTACCAAGCCGGGTAAAGTATTTACAGAGTGTGTCCCATTGCAAAGATTAATTTTATTCTGACTTTCCTACATTAGAAAAACGAGCTTTTGCCTCTTTCAACAGTCCTTTGAGATCAACCTTGATAGTTTCTGTGGAGCGAGGGCTGACCGACCCACATATGCCATGTGTGTTTTAGAGCAAATAATTTCATGTATGATGTTGTTTACCTTCCATGTCAGCCTGAATAGTTAAAAAATTAAAATTCTGCGGTCTTACTTATTCACTGGGCTGTTAAAACAATTTGCAGCATGGAAACAACTATAAGAACAGTCAGCACTTGACATGAGAATGGAAGAGGCCGCCCAAGCACATGCACAAGAGGTACATATCGTGTACCTCCTCAAAACATTAAAGACAGAATCATAGAATCATAGAATTGTCCAGGTTGGAAGGGACCTTTAAGATCATCAAGTCCAACCATCAACCCAACCCTGATAAAAACCCATCACTAACCCATGTCACTAAGCACTATGTCAACCCAGCTTTTAAATCCCTCCAGGGATGGTGCCTCAACCCCTTCCCTGGGCAGCCCATTCCAAGGCTTAATAACCCTTTCGGGGTAAAATTTTTTCCAAATATCCAGCCTGAACCTCCCCTGGAGCAACTTGAGGCCATTTCCTCTTGTCCCATGGCCTGTGACTTGGGAGAAGAGACTGACCCCCCCTGGCTACACCCTCCTTGCAGGGAGTTGGAGAGAGCGAGAAGGTCTCCCCTCAGCCTCCTTTTCTCCAGGCTGAACACCCCCAGCTCCCTCAGCCGCTCCTCATGAGACTTATTCTCCAGACCCCTCACCGTGAAGATACTAAAAGTAGCTGTAAAGTGTCTTATTTCCATTCCAGGACAGGTGAGGCCAGAAGGGTGGACCTCTGAAGGATGTTTTCCTAGTGAAGGGACCATGATAAAGCTCTCTCAACAGGACAATGAAATAATACCTAACACTAAAAATAAGGTTACTCACAAATAAACGCTTCAAAAGGGCACAGTTACCTCAGGTGGGAGTTCTTTGCTTTTCCAGAGTAAATGTAGTGTAATTAGGGCCACAGACATGTTCTAAGAAGTCCTGTATAATTAGAACAATTTAGGATTGGTTTGGTAAAGCGTGAAAAAGCATCTCTTGGGAAATCCATTGAGATGTTTTACTGGTGCAAATCACTGCACGTTTTCTTTGTGTATGTCGTACACTCAGTATCTCGGGAGGAAGGTATATGGATAGAAAACTTAGCTGGTAATTCTGGCTCTCATCATCCAATTAATTTCTTCTAGAAGTTTCTTCCTTAAATAAGCCAGGGACTGTATCAGATCACCCTTATTCTGTTGTCATTCTATTGATGTACCGTTATTATTTAGAGATGGGGTAACAGCAGATTGAGATCAAGGGTTCTCTTTCCAAACGCTGGTATATAACAGAATTTGACACACCGACTAACCTGGTTTTCTTAACATTCTGCCCTGTAACTACAACGAGCTCTTCCTTTTCGCTCTGAATCTGTCTAAATTCATAATGGTGTGCTTTTATAATCCCTGGTTTTCTCCTGAAGACTCAGGAGGTGATGGTTTTTGGATGCTGTGTGGATGCTGTTTGTTGGAGGATGATGTTTTGTGTGCTCCTGGGTAGGCTGCACATCTTGGAAGAAACTGGTGCTTTCAAGACAAACCGAGATGTCTTGTAACAGCTTGTTCTGTACTTTTAATTTATGCTACTTTTTGAACATGTTAAATTTTAGTTTATACGTAGGCTCAGCCCAGTACTTTTCTCCTGAGCGTGCAAAGCTGCTGCGGGGAGCGATGCGCTACAAGCTATAATTTAGGGGCAGGTGGGAACTGCCTGAAATACATGTATCTTCACAAGCTATTCCTAAAATGCTATTATTACCCAAACTATCTCTACTTTCAGCACTGCATATCCTTCCCTTCCCCCTGCGCTGGGGTGGGAAGGCGAGTTATTTTTTATTGCTGTGGGGTTGTTTTTGCTGCCAGCGGCTCCGAGAGCCCATGGCAGCTGAGGGATGCGGAGGGGGCGGGATGAGCTCCCTCTGGGCAAGGCAGGGGCTCCCCAGGCACTAACACGCCCTGGGAAAGATGGTGTTGGACCACGGGCAGGCTGAACAAAGCCCATACACGAGTATCTGCCTCTTACAAACTTTAAAAAGCGGAGAGGTGTGTATTAACCCGGAGCTCAGACATCCCAGCGGCGCCCATCGGATGCATCCCAACGCCTGGACGAAAGGATCACAGTTTCTGCGGATGGATTACAGTTTCTAAACACATTATTTAAAACGCTATTGCAAAAGCTAAACCCTGTTCTCATAAACTTCATAGTTATTCTTTACGTTAGTGGCCTGTACGTAAGATTCTTGTACAGCTCTTTGAGTTCTTGAGCTTTTCTATGAAACTAATAGCACTTAAAATTCCTCACTTGCATTTAACAAAGTGGGGTATTTTTAGCGTTATTCAGCGTAGCTAACTTCTATTGCTATTTTCCGTAGATACGATACTGAAATTTAAATTTAACAAACTCTTCAATGGGCATTTGTAAGGGAGAACTCCTCTCTGGAAAGTATGCCACTTGAAAGGAGAAAAGCTGTTTTATTTGGGAACTTAAACCTCCACTGGATGGAATATTCCAGCTTTTTGGGCAACTGGATGTACAAGCCGAGCTCCTAAATCTCTTCTACCCCCATGTGTCTGATCACCGTCACTGCTAAAATTAAGCAGCGAGAAGCTTAATTTATAGGTATGGAAAAATAAGAAGCAGAAATGAGGTTTACACAGCAGTTAGGGGCTATTTTTGAGGAAGCGGGGAAATGCCTGGGAGCTGGAAAACACTAATAGCAAGAATTGAACTTGCATAAACCACAGGCATAAAACTTTTAATTTTATTTTTTTAAATCTCTGTGTTAACCAAATGTTAATATCTACTAGGGAGTAATGTTTTTGAAAATGTCATCTCGTTTCCGTCTACACAGATAACATACTTCCTGAGCGGCAGAAGACACAAATTGGCTCTCTGATACTTGACTGAAAAATAACCAATTCCCACAGAAATTTATGATAATATTTAAACTTTTAATCACTCTCTGAGGATCTTAGTATTTTTTTATACTGCAGACATGAGATTAGAAAAAGTTTTTTTACTTTTTACAGATTGGTCATGTTGATTCAAATGAAGTGATGACTACTCCATATTTATAACCTACAAATATATTTGCTTTGTAAAATACAAACATTTAACTTAAATAACACTCTCCTGAAACCAACTTCACACACCTCTGCCATCTTCTTACCCATGTTATCAGTTCGTTTTTTAAGAGAAGATCTAATCAACAAATCCACATTCTTTCTCCTTTCATTCACTCTCCTGCTTTTTCCTCTCTCTTCCAATCCCTTATCCTGGCAATTCTTATCAGATTTTCATTTTACCCCTCCTCCTTTACCAGTAATCCTTTAATTTGCTATTTTGGGGTGGATTTTTTCCCCCTGTTCTTTGTTTTGCTTAACTCTTTGTGGCCATCCCAGCACACATAGAAGGATGTTTGTCTCAGCCATATTGTTTAAAATCCTACATTTGACTTCATTTTGCTCTCACATTTCTGAACGAGTTTTCCTCCTCCCCATAACTTCTAAAATAAAGTAATGCATTGCCTGAAACAACTACCTCGGATGGCTTTTCTGCCAACTTCACCTTTTTCCAAGTCACCTCTAATTTTGGCTGTGTACGCTCCACTTACCTCTTCTGAGGTCGCTATTAACGAGGTGACCGAATCTCGGGGCTCCTTCCCTCTCCACGGCCTGTGACGCTATTGATCACACTGTGGCGCTGAAATCTTGTCCTCTCTCAACTCTCCAACTTTTCTTGTTGTCTTTTCCAAATCCTTCCCAATTTCTTGACTTTTCTTCCAATATGTGGGCTTTTTGTCATCAGCTTTCTCTTTCAACAGGTCACTCACCAGCTTCTATTTTTACCTCTTACTCTTCTACTTGGGTGTTTTCCCAGGTGATTTCTTGTGATTGCATCAATGCAACTGCCACCTCTACAATGCAAGTTCTCCACTTTTCAAGGTCTCCCCTTGAGACTAGAGCACTGAAGGCAAGATGACCTTCCTGAATTCTTGCTCTGATGTTACCAGCCTGTTTTTGTAGCCTTTCCTGGCATTCCCCTTTACTTCCATTTTCCATATGAGTTAGGGGTGTCCACTGGGCACTCATCTATAATCTCTTCTTGTATCTTACTGTGCAGTTCATTGTCCTGAGCTGACAATGCCATGTCTGGTTGCCCATATATCTCTTTCTCTCTCAGAAGTTCTTTCATACACATCTTTCAGGCTTTCTTCTAGAGAACTACCTGCAAAATAGACCGCAAAAAAAACCTACGCAGCCTTCCTTCAAAGTTAGCTCAAATCCCACGACTTTCACGATGCATTCAGGAAACTGCAAATTGGTATTTTCAGTGGGGAGTGCTCTCTTTAACTTATTTGTAGATTTGTAAATATGTTGTGTGCTACATTTCACAGTATAGATATCTAGTATATACTAAATACATACTCTAACTTCCCTCTCGCTCCCTTCTTCTCGCTTTTTACTTCAGTTTCTCGTACAAATATTGCAAGCTCTTTTCCTTTAAGAATGGCTTTTCTGGGTGTACCCAGTAATCCCAGTTAAAATAATCCCATGACACCGCAAATAATACTAATTTTTTTTTTTTTCCTTTAGCTCTACTCATGACACTGAAGAGATTTCCAAACCCACTTACTCTCCCCGGACACCTGCAGCAGCACAAACACAACAATAAGATTCAGGGCTAAATAAGGTGACGGGAAAAAAAGTAATTAAATTCAAAGATGTCAGTCGGTTTGAGGCATTAATATTGTGCCATGTCAGCCCATTTCATTGCATTAAAATAATGTAAAATACAGTTTGAAAACCAAACCTACGCCGAATCGCACGCTTCAGCCCAATCAAAATCTTTTCACGATCAGAATTTTACCCCTATTTTTAGAATAGTGAGGCAGATAGAGATTCCCAGTGCTGCCAGTCAGAGCTGTATACACCAGGAGAGGAAAAGGGGATGGAGAAATACTTACCGTCTGTCTATATACAATGCCAGCCGTAACAGAATCGCAATTAACCACTCAGGTGCGAGGGCAGTGAACAGGAAAAACAGTTCATTTAAGGATGGTTAGGTAATATTCTGAATTTAATTTCTTAGAGGTGTGAGAACACCAGGCCATTTCACATCAGCACGTTCTGATTTTATATAAAACCAAAAAAAAATATAAACCTCCAGCCCACTGGCTTCCATAACTTACAAATCACTTCAAGAAAGTTCGGCGTGAAAGGTGATATGAAAGTGCAAGTCGTTAACCACCGTCGCAGCTGACTGAGCGCTTTGTTTATTTTCTAACCAGATTCTGCTTCAGGAGAGTCTGTACCACAACTAATTAACCATAATGCTTTATAATTGTATAAACAGAATATATAATAGATCTGTATGGTATATAATTAATTCTGCCCTTAAGGAAAGCTTTTCTAAGTCAAACCACGTGCTGTTTGAGAACTGTCTCTTTCTGTTCTCGCTTACAGGGCAGGTATGTTTCCCTGCCAGCGGAGCGTGGGGAACATTCTAGAAAACAATGTTCGTTAAGGCTGGCCAGGTGTTTTCTTGCAGGACTGACTCCTGGCAGCCCCATCTCTGAAGCTGAGGTGGTTGCAGCTGCCTCTGCTCCTTCCTTTCTGCAGCCACCGGTGATGAGAGGGCCTTCTGTACAGAAACCTGTCTGGTTTTAGAAATATCAGTCATCTTGCTTGCTGTTGTCACACAGTGGTTATTTTTTTAATCTTGAGCTGTGTCAGCCTCTAAAAACTGTATCTTCACGGGTATTAAGTTCTAAGCTCAGCTCCATTATTGCTACTGGACCTGCGAGACCAGAATAAAGCCCCAGACACACACAAATGTTTTGTTTCTGGATGATGACCCATAAAGAAGCACAGCCCAATGTGGCTGGAGATCTCCCATCAGGTGTTTGATGGAAAAAAAAAACAAACCCACAAAGGACATGCAGGAGTTAGGAGACCTGGGAGATCAGGCACCTGATCTCGTTAGATGAGGGCCTGCTTCCTTGGAGTGACAGAACAGGCAACATCCATCTGGAAGACTCATCCAAGCAAAGATGTGGAAGTGCCACGTCACCCTTATGTGGGGACCAGGGGTTTATGAGTCCCCGACTGTGGCTGGTGGAGAAGTCTTGAACCACCAGGCTTGGCAGAGCTGATTCAGCCTGGTGAAAGAATCCACCCGACTGTTTTCAGAGAAAGATGCTGATCAGAGCCAGCAGCCACCCAAGCACCCCAAGATGGGAAACTCCCCTCTACGTAGTACTTTGCTGATGGCCTAGTTGGAGATCCATTTCCAAGTGCCTTGAGGTGTTGGTTCACGCTTTGGACATTTTACATGACAAAATAAGTTAATATGAAGATAAGTTGCTTGCTGAAAGAAAGGAAATAAAAAGAGAGAAGAGGTGAGCAAAGAGCAGAAGCCTCCTTGATCTCGCCAGTGCTCAGCCCAACAGGAGGCACAGGTTCCCATCACGCTCCTCTGGAATGATAATCACACCCTTCCTCAAGCCTGACACACCACTGGGAGGATTCTCTTTGCATGGTGGCCCAGATTCTTCTCGCTGATTAAGCTCCTGTATCTGAGAGGTATCTGTCAGAACTGTCGCCATACAGACAAACAGAGGAGTTGACTCTCCCAACCTCAGAGGCTTGGTACGGAGAGTGGTCCGTATCGGCTCCTGTGCCCTCCAGATCAACTCTACAGATCACCCATGTGACCTGTAGAACACAACATACAGTTTCCTTGGGGAGCTTTGAGGTGGTGTTACTGGTTGGCATCCGAACCTTTTTAGGTAATATTTTTAAGGTAACAAGCTTTTTCTTCTTCCACTGCCTTCCCACCCACATCCCCTCCTGAGTTCAGAGCTGTCTCCGTCCCCTTGTGAGCTAAGCAGTCACAAAAACTTTCTTGCTTTCCCTCTTCTTTCCAAAATTAAGAGATACAGCTTCTTCAACCTTCACGTGATCAACTGTACTTCTTACTCCCTTTCTCTACGCTTCTTATGATGAGTTATCTCACGTATCATCCTTTTTCAAAATACATTTTCTGTTTAACATTCCCTCTCACGTAACAGAGAGATACTGTCTGCTGGAAGAGCCAAACCCATAGCTCAGTACTATAGGAGAAGGCCTTCCCCTTGAGACATTTCATCCTGGGCTTGCAATAACTGAACAATTAGATCAAAGAGTTCAGTTTCTGCATGACGACACCGATTTCAGCTGTTTATCTGAATGCAGTAGTTACACCTCCGGCAGTAGCGGTTACGTTAGATCTCAAGCATCAGGGAAATTGTGTGTGTTCAGGTCTGCCTGGCCAGTCCAAGTTTGCACATGACAAGCTTGGGAAGAATATATGTGGGCTTTTTGTCATTCAAGACTATGAAGAATCTGAAGAAACTATCCAGAAGATCTACTTCACTGGAACTGTCCTGATCTCTCAAAGAAAGAAGTCTCTTTCTGGGCAAATAACACATATAGATAGATTTCCTAAATAATGCCTTTCTTTCCAAGGATCCATAAATCTCAGATTGTTCTTGAGAGCAATAAATGTTGCAATAACGCTGTCCTTGATTACAGGCAAGATTATAGCAGCTCTGACTGGTAGTGATTCCATAATTGCGTTTGATTACAGACATCCTCCTACTCTACCGATGCAAAGGGGTTATTTGTTGTCTCCTGACAGTCCCCTGGATTCCACTGGAGACCAAGAGCAGGCGGTGCCAGCACCCGCAGCTCACTCACCTGCCTTCCTCAGAGCTTTGGCACCAAAGCATGGCATTTAGTAGCCAAACCTGTGATAGTTGGGCTCATGAAACCTTTTATGGACCTGTAATTAAAGCACTACGTGACCGTATCAGTGGTGGCTACTTTCTAATAGGATCCTGAATTTCAGCAGTGCTTGAGGGCTTTACTTCACAGTGGAGGGGACAAAGTTACTCATGTCTTTACTATATTGCCATTACAGCAAGAACCAAAATGTCAATGAGAAATGGAGAAAAACTGTATCATTGTCCATGCTTTCTACTACTACGGAACTTAAAAAACCAGAAAAGCTCCATTAAGTCAAGCAGTCCTGTCTCTGTCAATGAACAACAACAACAAAAACCCATGCTTTACAATTTATACTCCAGTGCTTTGTTTATTCGGTATGAAATGACTCATGGACTAAGGTTTCCACCTCTTCCCCTGGGAGATTATCCCAGCTGCTGAGACCTACTCGCAGTTCCCTTTCCTTTGTCTCTCTTTTAATGATGCCTAAGTTTTGCATTCTATTTTAGTTTGGGATGTAAAAGCTACAGAGGAAATTCGTATCCCCAAACCTGCTTTTAAATGCAATTAAGGCTGTGACTTGAACCCACAAACTCAAGGAAACATGCACTTAAAACAGAAATGCATCATATTTGTCACTTCAATACCACGCCGCCTCAACGGGAAACTTTTAAGCTAACGGCACGCTTCCTTGTTTTTACAGGTTTGTTCCTTAGTGTTATGTAAATGCCCTTCTATTGTATGTAAATTAGCATTAGGCAAACTGTTAGAGCCTGTTTTATAGCTGTCACACCAACAAACCACATTTACAAGTAAATATTTGTTCTAGAGGCGAATATATTACCTGCCTGGAAATAGTAATTATTTCCAGCACTTCACCTCAGTCTGTGACTGCTCTGGCCCCATCACCTGTCACATGCACAGAAGCTCCCAAACCGGAACATCCCAATTCAGAGCAGGTCGCTGTCGGAGTAGCAAGTCCTAAAATTCTTTAAACACTGTGGTGCTCTCGTAAGTTTTATTCTTATTTTTCTTACCAGGCTGCAAAATCTGTTTAACAAGAGAATCTTCTCCCGCTTTGAAGATGGAGGGACGGCGTGTTTACTTCCCCGTGGTGGTTGTGGAGTCCACCGTGTCACTCAACAGCATCCCATTTGGCTGGTAAAGCAATCGTGGTGACAAGCTCCAGATAAAGTTCGGTGCTGCTTGTTGTGCCTAGGAAGAAAGACAGTGGTGAACAAGGCTTTATTTGTAAGAAAAAGGTAAAGATAGACAGCTAGAAGACATCCAGAGGAGAACTCTTGGAAATGGAGGCTGGAGTTCCCAAACCCTCACATTTGCATTTTAAATCAGTATTGTCAAAATCAGTAGTGCCAATTTAATCAATATTAACACCAGCACAAACCTGACAGCCAGGGTATCGGTCGGGGCATTCACAGCTAATGCAGTTCAAAAAGAACAACAAAAAACCAGATATAGACCAAATCAAGAAATCTTAATGGAAAGATGTCAGGGACTCTACTATCAGACACTTAGAACTGTTTTAATGGATCGTAATGGCTTCAATTCTACCTTGTTAAGGGGACGCTGCTCATTTAAAAAGTAAAATGCCATATAAATCAAAGTACTATACAGCACATTTGTGCTTTCCAATACCCTTAGCAAGGTAACTGCTCACATGAAATGGTGCCTTGCCTTTCATTTATTGTACTTGGTATGATTAGTAATAAATATAACAATATAAATATATTCTAATTGCTACTGATATTTGCTTACTGTTTCTCTCTCTTCCATCCAAGGTACTGGTGCTGGACGTACTTAACAAAGAGCACCTAAGCTACCCTGAAAACATAATATGTTTCCTCACAAATGCTTTTATGATGTAGCATGACACTGTTTTTACGAAGAATTATTTTTATGATGTCCTTGCAAAATGAAGTGTTGCATTATTCAGCTGGCATTATTGATATTTTACAGATAAGACACTGGCAAGAGAAATTAAGGTAAAAAAATGCTGTGTCCATTACTTTTTGACATCTCAGGTTCTCAGAATACTTAGCTTTTTACACTGTTTCATTCACTTAACGCACCGTATCAATCAGCTTCACTTGGGTGTTCAGCAGCACCACAAATTTGGCCTCAAGTGTCCTCATGCCAATTGCCTAGAGATGGAATAAAGGGGAAATAAACCTGCAAAAGCCCTCAGCTGCTCCTCTGAAAGAACTTGGGCTTTCCAATCCAATTGGATGATTTTTTTCCCAGATGATGAACTGGGGAAAAGGGGATGGAGACGGTGATTGAGTCAAGTGACTAAATTTCAAACAGTAACGCAGGGCAGGGTTGCAGGCTGGAGAAAACTCACCTTCTCACGGGGTACGGTGTGACACGGTTGACTTGTCAGCTGAAGGGAAGTGTTGAATGGAATTACCTGTACCAACAGAGAGAAGGAAAAACTTCAGACTGAACGAGGAGCCTGGAAAGAAGGAGGATTGGTGATTTTTAGCTGCAAGTTGAATGTGAGCCTTTATGTTAAACCAAATACCTAAGGAATACATAATTCAAAAGTCCTGAGTGGTTGGCCTATTTTCCTCCTTCTCTTGGAGAAGAGAAGATGTAGCAGCAGGTCTGATTCCAGGTGAGATAAGATTTTGTTATAACAAAAGTCACGGCTAATGGGCAGGTTCTGGTTTAAGTGAGTTATACAGTATCAGAAAAAAAGCTTTTGGGAGACAGGAAAAAAAAGACAATTATCCAAAACGATATTCAATTTTCTTAAGGGAAAATCTTATATTTCTGATTCTGCAGTTTCCTGGCTTGTTCATTACGCAGTCTTTACCCATAGTGACAATCCTGTGCACTGAACGAAACACAGTAACAAGTAGCATTTGACTAAAAAGACAGCACCGTAATACCTTTTTTGCTGAAATTCGATGCTAAACTTAATTCTTAATTTTCCAGTTTGTGAGTATTCATAAATACTAGTTTGACCTAGTACAGATAGTGTTTGACTCCATAGGTCTAACACTCCTTTACTTAATACATTTTCCCCATCTCCAGGGAAACAAAGACGTGAGGAAACCTAACACTTGACCACATCTTTGGCCCTAAACGGGATGATGAGCAAAGCGAAGGAAAGTCCTCAGCAGCGGGTTTCCTTTTGTTGTTGGAAGATAACGTGAGCATGTAGAGACTTGAAACTCATCCCGAGTTGGAAGTGCTGCAAGCGGCACTGAACGGGGTTTGCCTGCCTCTACCTGCTCCATTTTGGCTCCTGTTCTCCTTTATTCCCTGTGCCTTTATCCTGGCCCTCCCATCCCATCCTTTCCTTATTTTTTTTTTATTTTTTTATTTTTTTTTTTTTAATGTCTTGTCCCATTTCTCACTCTGCATTTGACCCAGGCATCTCAACTCCAACCTCTTCCCTCATGGGCGTCACCAAAAGCAGCAGCGTGGATAATGGCTTTGCATCAGCAGCCCTGGAAAATTCAAGGGCGCAACAGCAAAGGCAAGTCCCAAGAAGCCTGAGGACAGAGAGTGCTCGGCTGATCTGAGGAGATCGTTATCTCTGCCACCGAGCACTTGGGAGCTGTGAGATGACGGAGGGTGGCTGATGAAGGCAGCGTCCAGCTGTCAAAAAAATACCTTGTAGTAAAAATAATTCCATATATTTTGGTTTTCCCGTGACTGGCTTGATCTAGCTAGCACTTTTTTCTAAAGGCAAAACAGCCCAAAAACTAAACCAACACACTCACAGCTTGAGACAGGTATTTTCTAGGAAAATTTGCCACTCCTGCTTCAGCAGAGCTACTCCTCAGTGGCAGAAAGCAGCATTTCCCACAGGGGGGCCCTAACTACAGGTGGTGCTCCCGTTCCTGCCCAGGGATGCTGCAAGCCCCCAGGGACGAGCTCATTTTAGACACAGTTCTACCACTGGAGAGCTGCACCTTGGGTTGTTTGGGGTTGTTCCAGTCTTTGGCTGTTGCTTTCTGGCTGCCTCTTCCAGAATATTACTGGGAAGAAAGTACTTCATCTCGTTGCTTCTCTCTTCCCAAATGTAATATTCCCGATTGTATATTCATTGCAAACAAGTGAAACACGGGGAATGGATCCGAAGATACGTGAAGATAAATGCACCCTTTCTCATCACTATTTTGTGTTAGGTGCTGTGGGAAAGCCTCACAGACAGGCACAAAGGACTCGTTTCTAAGCGGAATGGGCAAAGGGCAACAGAGAAAACAGGGACAGAGTCTTTCCTCTCTAAAACCTTCTGGTAGGAACAAACTAAGGATTGGGCTTGCACCATGTCCAGTGACTGCCTAAACCTTCCCGGTTTCTGTGGCTCATGGCACTCCAGTAAATCTGCTTCTGCCCTCGAGAGATGAACTCGTTAGCGATTGATAATAGCAGGAGAGATGCGTGTAGCTTTGCCTGTGGTTGCCCCGCTCCGTGAGCTCACTCCCTTCTTCCCACGCTCTCGCTGTGATGTGTAATTTCCACTGCTCTCCGGATGCCTCTCCCAGAAGCCGTGCTGAAGACACCCGTGTCTCCCCAAAGGATTTCAGCTTCAGAAATACCCCTTTCCTCCAGTGCAAACTCTCTTAAACACACGCTGCCTGACGAGGTATCTTCTTAAAATGGAAATGAGAAGTAAGAAATGCCTCTTATGTGGCTTTTGAAAAGTTGTCTCAAGGTATTTAGGGCAACCATAGGGCTTTGAAAGACAGGAAGCTTCTGACAGGAGCTCAGCTTTTGCTTCACTTTCCCTGCTATATCTCTCCCCCTGAACGCTGCAGAGAAATGGTGTTCCCTGAGGGAAGTACTCTGAAACCTAGACCAAAAACATCATGAAAAATTCAGTAGTTGGCAAAAGACTCCAAAATAAGGGAGAACACTTTCTTCATCTCTTCTGAAACTGGTGTTTCCCGGGCACATGGCACGGTGTTGTTGTATTATTTTAGTTGAGAAAGGGATGAAACTGGAATAACTTCTGGGGAGCGAAGTTTTCCCCGTACAGGTGCGGATGTGTCTGGCGACAGCTTGCCTGGAAGTGGTCCCAGTGGATCTTCTCTTCCTCCCTGGCTCTGAAGGCTGCGCAGGTGACGTGTCGGTTCAGTTTGGATGGGAAGGTGACGGCACGGTCCTCGGTTTGTTTGGGAGGGAAGACTTGTTACTGATATTTTACACACTGCTGTGGTTCGAGGGGTTCCTTTTCTGTTGGAAGTTGCAGGATTTTTTTTTGGTGTCACACGTTTACCTTGTCTTTATGCACCTATTCTTCCTGTTCGAATATCTCACTGGTTTTGATGGGGAAGAAGACGATGGAATTACTTCCAGGGATTGTAGAATAGTGTCTAAACAGCTACATTCAAGAGTTATGCTTGTTCTTCTTGACTTGATTCTGATGTAACCCTGAGCACTGGCAATAACTTGTGAAAGATGCACCTTCTCTCTCAGCTGACACGGAACGATTTTTGGTCTGTGAGACACGACTGTATCAGCAAAGTTATCTGACAAAGTTACGGAGAGAGGGAAATGTGCTTGCCATTTAAAACACCACTACTTCTACAGGTGAATGCTTTCCAGCCATTTTGATCCCGGCACAGTGAAGCAGAAAAAAATAAACTAGATGATAGACTTCATAAGCAGTGATTAAGCACAGCACAAGCTCCTCGGGGGACAAGTCTGAGCACCACGCTTATACAAACAAATTTGGCTCATGCCAGCAGAAACAACAACAAAAAAGACTGGAGTAATGGAAAAATACACGGTTGCTGATTTTTTTTCTTAAAATTAATTCACACAAGTGGCTTTGTTGCCTGAGCACACGTTCACGTGGATGTGAGGTGTGGTACTCCGATCTCTTCTGTAACACAACCTCCATCACACGGTGCTAGTGCAAACCAAGTCTCGTTAACAGCCCATTAATAAATGCATTTTCCTAGAGCACAGTTTCTCACTGGGACTACCAACCGGTTCCTGGGCTACCAGGGGATAAGGCTTTGGAAGTACAGAATAAGTGGAGTAACCTGAAGCGTGCTACCAGACAATTACCAGTGTTTATCATAAGATTAAAAAGAGCACAAGGCATATAGTTAATTCCGTGACACTTTTGCTTGATTACTGATTGACTGGAAGTCGGTATCATATAGAGCAGAAAACAGCTTGTTTAACACCAACCATTCTATCTATGTTCTATATTCCTTTTGTTCTCTTAAAGCCTGCACTTACCAGAGTGGCCCTTGCCCTGAGCTGGCTTCCTCCACGAAGCAGGACTCCCTGCATCTTTCCTTCACTGCCATTAGCATCCCATTTGCGTCAGATCCAACATAAACACTGCTCTCTTGATGGACATGGCTTGGCTTATCTTTCTGATCTTATAGCCGTTTATTTTCTTAGCTATTAAGCTCCTCATCTTAATCTTTCTGTCCCGTTGTCTCACGTTATCAATTCATCTAGCGGGAGCTCCTTCTCCTAGAACAAAAGCACTTTTCTTAGCGTGACTGCAAAGCTGCTTATTTTCCTCTTGACATTCTCTGCAAAGTGTTTTTGGACACACATTGGGGGGAAAAATTCTTCTAAGTACCACATACACTTACGGGAAATGATGAAACTACGCTTAATTGGAAGAACATCTTGATCTTGTGGCAAAAATTATTGTAAAGGCTTGAGGGTCGCGTGTGATGGATGCGAATAACCTTTGTTGCGGGCAACTTTGGCTCCATTTCTGAGCTTTCCCCACATGGAAATGGAGGAGTTGGGTTGGCGGTAGGGTCCTGCGGGACAGGGGCAGTGCGGGGCTCGGTTCAGAGTCCCTGCGCTCCGGTATGAAGCCAGCATCTCTCTAAAGCCAACTGCAACCTCCAGAGCACACCCTGCTCCCTCACGGAGCCACCCCCCCCACCGCGGGCCTCTGTCCCCCCTTTCCACCCACCGCCACTACGGCCCAGCACTCCCCATAGGCTCAGCCCCGCGGGATCGGGCACCGCCGGGGAACCACCGGAGGAGGCCATCTTGCCTCCCCCGCGCCGGGCGGCGCCACCTTTGGCGGGGAGAAAGCGCCCGTTCGGCCCTGAGGGGAAAAACCTCGACGAGCACCGCGGCCCCGGCCCTGCCAGGCCGCCCCCGAACGGCCGGGCAGCGGGAGGGCTCCTCTTCCCC
>VXAK01022129.1:3867-14017 GCA_013399435.1 Arenaria interpres
GGCCCATTGCTGGCTCCTGGATAGTTTACTCTCCACCAGGACCCCCAGATCCTTCTCCTCAGAAGTGCTTTCCAGCAGGTCCACCCCTAACCTAGATTGGTGCCTGGGGTTCTTCCTCCCCAGGTGCAGGACCTTATATTTGCCCTTGGTGAACCTCATTAGGTTCTTCTCTGCCCACCTCTCCAGCCTGTCCAGGTCAAGCTGGATGGTGGGACAGCCCTCTGGAGTGCCAGCCAGTCCTCCCAGTTTAGTATCGTCAGCAAACTCGTGCCTGGACCTGGGTTGCAGTGTGTTGAAGGCGGGGAGAAGCGGGTGCTGCTGGTGGGGATGTCGATGCCTCCTGCAGAGGGGGTGTCCCTGTGGTGGGACATACTGTCTCCAGCAGATGTCGCTGTCCCATCGCCTGAACGGCGGATGCCGCTGTCGCTCCCTGGGGAGCCCTTGGAGATCCCCCGGCTCCTGTCACACAAAGCAGCCTAACACTTGTGTCTGCACCGATTTCTTAGGTTTTTGTTTATTTTTTCATTACTTGCTGCCAGCTTTGCTTATCACAAGCTTCTGTATTTGAGGTGTTCATCCTTCTTACTGTTTTTTGCTTGTAATGGCAAAAGCTTGTTTACAGCATTTTTATTTATTTTCAGTAACAAATTGAATGCTTGCTCTTGGTATATACATGTGATACGATTATTATAATTATGAAAAAATAATTAGGGCAGGGTTCTCATGAGCTCGAAGCAAGCAAAATGAAATAACGTAGTAGAGCAATTTTTTCTTAACAAACCAGTTTTTTTAAGGTGCTTTCATTTATCCCTGAAAGGGAGTTACTGTACAGGCTACATTTAAATGAGGTTAGATTTCTTAATTGCATTAATAGTAGTTTGCAAGTTTTAGAAGCCACTCAGAGTATGCCTGTATGTGTGGAAATTGTATATTGCATTTTTGTATTTAAAAAAACCAACAAAACAAAACTCACACAAATTTATTTCCCTAGAATGTCATCTAGTCATTTTAGATTAATAACTGAAATAGTTACCTACAGAAAAAAAACTTTTACTATTACTTAGAAATGTTTCTAAGCTTTACCCAAAATGTTTTTTGGGCATAACTTAATTTTATGTAAAAATCTTGATTAAAAAAAACCAAAAACATATAAATGTGGCTCCTGAGTGCTATAAACTACCTTTGGAAACAAGACCTAGTGTGCAGTTCTGAGTCACCAGCGAAACAACAATTTGCTCCCCTAGTTTACTAAGAATGATAGGGTTGTGATTTAGGAAATGGTGAGTACTTGTGTTATGTGCAGAGGGGAAAAAAGTGAAAACCAGAATCTTGTTGCAAATGTTCGATCTTAGGATAAATCCTACCTCTGTTTCTTATTACTTTGAGATGAATATTTAGTATTTTTCTAGATTAGTGTAAAAGCTCTGTTTTAGGGAGCTTTAGGCATCATTTTAAATCTCACTGTACAAAACTAGTAGGTTAGTATCTGTGTCTGAGGTAAGACAACAGGAAGTGGTTTTCTTAGTGTGTTTAATCTTGGTTTCCAGCCACTAAACTTCATTGAGATGTGATGATTGAATGCATGCTTCTAAATCATTGCAACCTTAGGTAAAACAGTTTCATCTAAACAACGTTGCGTGATAACTTAAAGTGTTTTATGTACAAGAAACAGCTTTCTAGGTGCTGTCAGTAAATGCAAGTCGATTTATTTTTTTTTTTCTGATTGCATAATCTATAAATACCAACAAAGGATTTTTAAAAGCAGTTTGATTACATGGGTCATATAAAGTCTGAAGTAGTGGAGGAATGATATGGTACTGTAATTTGTAGCCTTAAACTGAGTTTAAAGCTTCACTTCAATGAAAGTTAACCTTTAGGTCTTAGAATTTATTGTTCATACTAGTTTTTCTTCCATTTTTTTAAGACTATATAAATAAGTTTTTCCCTCAAAGGTTTGCTTTTCAAAGGATCCATATTTTTAAGTATAGCTATATGACTTGCTTGTAGAAAAGGATTTGTAGTGGAAAAGGATTATTGCTTTTGCAAAAAGAGCTGTCATCTGGTACCATGATTGCCTTATACTGGGCACCTTTTTGTAAATATGTGCTAGTTAGTATACACGGACAAAGTAATGCTCAAGTCAATAGCCAGTAATACACTAATAATTGTATAATAACAATCGGTTTATATTTTGTGCAGGTTTTTTCCTTATTTTCATATTATATCTAGGTACCTCTCTCTTTTGCGCTTTGTGTTTATGAAGGTCACATCAAAACCTGAGGTTAAAAGGCCTCATAAATATTTGTCTGTTTCAGTGTTCTTTTTAAATATTTTTGAGATAGTGGAAAAACAAAGGATGTTCTCTTGATACATTATCAAACTGAAATACAGTAGTTTAAAGAAAATGCTGTGTAAAAGTAATCTTTATCCAGTCCAACACAGAGGTACAAATGGAAATGATCATTTAACTTCTGTGTCTAGCAATAGTAAGAAAATAATTATAAATATGAATTAATTGCTTTTATTGAAAATTAAACAATATTCTAATAAATATATCTTGACAGTGCGCTTTCTGAAGAAGAAAAAACTACATTGCGTGCTGGACTTATCACCAACTTTAATGAGCCCGTGAATCAGGTTAGTAGTGAACAATTATTGCTTTCCCAGCAAATGCTTGTATTGATAAGTAATTTGGTTTCTCTCTTTACAAAGTTTTTAATAGTAATAACATTAAAGTTTACAAGTTGCAATTCATGTGTTACCTTTCAGACAGATCTTTATGTTGAAATGAGATCTTTTTCCAACAGATCATAATTCAACATGTTTTGTCTCTTTGGTTTGTTTTCTGTTGCAGTAGCAGTTTATGTTTTCCCTTGCTGTTTATGCAGCCATTTGGTGAAGGGGTTGAGGGAATGGATGCGGTTCAAAAAT
The DNA here is from genome assembly GCA_013399435.1 of Arenaria interpres. Classification (NCBI taxonomy): domain Eukaryota; kingdom Metazoa; phylum Chordata; class Aves; order Charadriiformes; family Scolopacidae; genus Arenaria; species Arenaria interpres. The sequence goes on from VXAK01022129.1 coordinate 6,799, forward strand.
AACCTTCTCTCCCTGCATGATTTTTCGTTTTTCAGCTGTATCTGTTCCCTGATCTGACTCCAGCATAGCCATACAAGGAAGTGTGGTGGTGGTGGTGTAGCAGAAATGAGCTGTTGAGAATGCTGCTGCGTAAACCCACCTAAGCAGTATTGCTGTCACTTGTCTAATCTCAGCATTAATTAATTTACATAGGCATAATAAAGCTTCAGTATCATAGTCTCTTGTCGTACATAAAGAGACTAATTTTAAGCTACTATTTTCATTAGAATCAGGATTTGTTGTTAAATTGAGAATAGAGCTAATATTAGGGGCTCAAAATACTCATATGCTAGATGAATCAGTCTTCCTTCTGCTAACTTATTCTTGCTCATGTAAGTATGAGGTTCTGTAAGGAAGTATGGTCTAATGTTTTAAGCTAGGTCTTAAAGAACTTTTTCAAGAAAATGTAGAAATGATTTGCATAAGGTAGAGCCTTAAAAAAAAAGGTACAGCCCACAAGCTTCCAGTTGCAGATAGTTCAGTTTCAATTTTTCAGGATCCTTTGGTAGGATTAATGTTATCTGTAGGATTAGAGCAATGTATCAAAGTTAGGTAATTTATTCTTTGTAGAAGACCTTGATGCAACAACAGTTTGACTAGAATTTAAAGTTTTTGTTTCAAATGCAATTTTTTAAAATGCAGGTAGACGTAGAAAGTGTCTTGTTGTGCAGGTATAGTTTAAATGTAAAAAACACGACTAAATATTACTTGTTTCTTTATTTCAACTAAAAATAACTATGAAGTATATTAACTTGGACCATAAAGTGTGTGTCATTTATGCTGCTATTAGGTAGTATAAAATTTATCAAATATTTCATTTTGAAGTGGTTGCATGACATATAAATTTCTAAAAACTGAATGTTAAATGCGTTGTATTTGAAGCAATTCAAAGTTTTTTTCAATATTTTTTGTGTACCTCCATTAGTATCTGATCAGTTTGCCTACTATGACAATAGTGTAATTTATAGTTATAAATTCCACTGCTATGAGCCATTGTGAACTTCTGAGACTATAGTTGCAGGCTGAGATTGGAACCTTTTTAACTGGCAGATTATAGACTAGCAGCTTTATATATTTATTTGTCTATGATACTTTTGGGATGTAGTCTTTTCAGATGTGGAGGATTTTGTTTTATTTTATGCCATCAGCCTGCTTCTAAATGACTACCCAAACAGTTGTTGTGATATTCAGGTATCTTCACAGAGTCCATCTTCCTTTCTCCCCTGTTCCCCAGCACGTGTTGTAGATATCTTGAGGTTTCCTTTCAGGGGCACCTTTCATTTAGTCCCCAGTCTGCTTGATATGCCTGAATTTTGATGTGTTGTGTTCCCGATGAGTGCTCTTTTCCAGTCGCAGATACTTCATAACACAGTTGCTATCTGCTTGTGCTTTCTGCATCATTGGAGGTAGAGAAATTATGACCCTTTTACATATAAAAAGAAAAAAAAAATATAAAAAAATTAGACATAGTATTGAGATGTGATGATATGAGCTGACTTCCAGGGGAGGGGAGAACGAAAACAGAACATACCATATGTTTGGAGCATAATTTCCATGCCTTCTGAAGATATTTGCCATATGGAGGGAACAGAAGAGCAAAATACTCCTCAAAATGTATGACAGAAGATTTTGTTTCACTTAAAAAGCCAGTCCTCAAGGAAAAAGTACTCTTAGCATCCCTGGAGAGGTTGTTATATGGAAAAGAGTTTATTTGCTTCCTCCTGCTGATCAACATCACTTGATGCAAAAATAAATATGAGCTCCAGCTCTTCCTTGCAAACCTTGATGTCAGTTTTCTGAAGCAATTAATTCTTCCTGAGTGAGTGGGTAGGAGTAAATATTGAAGGAAGTTTTGTGGGGTGGTCAGGCATCAGATGAAACAGTTAAGGGACCAGTTAAGGAGGGTATGGATATTCCCTCTTATGCCCCTAAGTTGCTTGGATTTCTTTTGGTAACATTAAGAAGGTGCCACCTTCTCAAAGCTGGAAGCGTGTTGGTAATTGCAAGGGTATGTTGGAGGTGAGAGCATCTGCTTCATTAAGATTGTCCAATCAAATGTTGAAGCCTTTTCAGTGCAGATGGGATACGAACGGAGAAACAAGAACATAACACATTTGGCTATTCTGAGGTGGGGTTATGAAGGACTACAAAAAATTTACTAAGGAAATGTTTAGGGGAAGGGAGTTGTGGAGCAGTGAAGTAGGGAATAGACAGCCGGTATGAAAAGGGCCAGTCATGTGTAGACCACGTCTGGTCAGTACCAGTGTCTGAACAAGCTCTGTGCCTAATTTTCACCATCTGTCCTGCCTTCTGCTTGTGTCCCTTAACTACCTTTCTTTGTAGCCTCACTGTTCCTTGTGTCTTCTGGCCTCAAGGACTAGGTGCCAGCTACTGGCAACACTGATGCGAGAGGGGGTCAGATGGTGGGGGTGGTGTAGGTGCCCCTGGTGTGAGGATCTAGAGGAACAAGTGAGAGTCCCACCTTCAGCCGCTGCGAGAGGACAGCGGCTTACAGGCATGTGTGCCTGGAGGAAGGGAACATCTCTGTCTAAAACCTAAAACTCAGGTACAGCAGAAAGAAGGGTAGTATGTATTCAGCAGTCTGTGTTTCTTTGTAGAAAGCCGTACAAAAGATCACTAAGTAAAAAGTGGTTCCCAAACATCTATTTCTTTGTTTAAGTGGTTTTTAGAACAAATAAATTTAGTGATCTTTATGTAGAATTTGAACAAAGTACCCAGCTTAGCACTTCATGTGAATATTCACTATAAACGTAAAATGGAAGACAGGTTTTTTTCTCCACATTTATTTGCATTCAGGAAACTTAAAGATACTTTGAGAAAAACTACACAAAAATCTAGGAATCCTCACTGCTTTTTTATTTTATTCAGGTTTTATTTGGCTGTTCATTTCTGCATTGTAAATTTCCTGCATGATCTTTGACTTTTATGGTATTTATGTTTTATTTGGCTTTTTATTTGGCTTTTTTGCAGATAGCAACTCAGATCTCTGTACTGATTGCTAAAGTTGCCAGGGTGGACTGCCCAAGGCAATGGCCAGAACTTATACCCACTCTTCTGGAATCTGTGAAAGTCCAGGATGATCTTCGACAACACAGAGCACTGCTTACCTTTTATCATGTTACAAAGACTCTGGCATCCAAACGGCTTGCTGCAGATAGGAAACTTTTCTATGACGTGAGTAATGTGATGCAATATTGTCACAGAGTGTGCAAACCACGTACTTCACGTGCTTGCCGCTTCCCGTGGTTAGCATTAATGGCAGATATGTTGACTTTAATGCCTGCCTTTGATACAGAAGTGCTCTTACTTTGGTGATTATGTGTACAGTATGAAAAAACTGGAAGTCAGTTTCTAGGTGAAATGTTTTTGAGATCTTCATTAATTTTGCATGCAGCTTGTGTATTATTATAATTTGTGTTAAGAAGCAGAGCTTAATTTGCAGAACAGTATCTGCATGTCAGCCTTATGTTATCATGCCGTACAGCAGATCTTATTACATATGAATTTCCAGTAGTTTTGGAAGTGTGCTTCCATACCACAGTATTTTTGGCTTTTATCATCAGTGGGAATGTGTTTTATTGGGGTTTTTCCAGATCAACTTTTCTCCAGGTTAATTAAAAGGCAAGATGTCAATGCAAATCAAATGCCATATCCGATTTCATGCAGCTTACATTCTCCATTATAAGAATCCACTAATTAGAACACAGATTTACCTTTGGCTGTAGGCTGTTGCATCTCCAGTCACTTTTGGAGCTAGGCAATGATGTAGTACAGTTAAACGAATGTAGTGAGTTAAACATCCTTTACAACATGCTGTGTTTGAATTTTCAGAATTTTATTTTATTCCTCCATTTTAAAGAAAAGATTATAGTGCAGATAATGAAAACTCTTTCTGAAGTTTTATCTATTTATGTATAAAAAAATTTCTGGCAGAGTAATCATTAAGGTGAAATTTCATTTGTCAGGAGTTTGAGGAACTGAATGCTGGCTCTTCTAATAGGGCAGGACTGCAATGATGATACATTGTTATGAAATGTGTGTGTAGAGGAACAGTGTTTTCTCTCTCTGCCTATATTCTCACAGGTATGGATGAATATAGTCTCTGCACAGGAAATATTTTTTTCTATTTTGAGATTTATTAGGCCGTTATATATGATCTGGATAACTGAACAATACAGGTTTTGACATATTCACAGATAATAATTCCAAAGCAATAAAGTGAGCGAGATAATGACTTCTTTTCTAGAGCTCTCCTAAATCAAGATGTTGCTTTTACAGCCTGGTTATGCAGCTGAAAATATTTTTAATGCTCAGGATATAGCAAAAGATCAAAACCCAAGCCCCACCTTGATAAAGTAGCCAAATCCATACCATCTTGCTGTCCCAATAGAGGGACAGAAAGGAATTTACAGGATGCAAGGTCCAGCATTTGTCCTTAAAGTTGTTGAGTCCAACAGTGCCTTTGCTGTATTTCCACCATCTTACCAGTTCAAAAAGAGTTACCTTCAGTCATTTTTTGTGTTCCCAAGAAGCTCATTAAGTTCGTAACAACCATTTTCCTTATGGAATGCCATTTTTCCAGCCTGGTATTCTCTTTGTATATTCTTTTATTCTTAGAGCGAGAGCACTTCAGGTATGCGAATAACTGAACTCTGTTACCTGAGGTTTAAAAAGAAAAATGATACAGATGATGATACTCTAACTTTTAAATGCAGCTTATTTATAACTTCATCTTTCTGGTGAATAATACAGTTGTGATTGTAACAACATTAACAATCTTCAAGGTAGAATTGACTGCTTTAGTACAAACAGAAAAATGTAACATCTGGTTATATACCATTGGTGGTACGCTTAAAAACATCTACTTTCTTCTTAGTCTGTTGAATGAGGATGGTGGCTCTTGGAAATAAAACCAGTGAGTTTGTTTTTCTATTTAATAGAAATGTACTGCTACTTTTTGGAATAAATTGATTGCATGTGTTAAAACCAGTAGTATTTGAATTTTTATTTTTTTTTAGTAATAGTACATAGCCATGTAGCACATACTGGAGAAGTGACATCACAAAATTACTGCAAATAATCAAAAATACCAGTTACAGGTTTTTTTTTTTTCCTTAATCCATTTGACATTAAGCTTTTGAGTCTTCCTGTTACTTCTTGGCCCTGGTTTTGAAAGAATGCTGTTAGATAGGTGACGGAGCACTGGAACAGGCTGCCCAGGGAGGTCATCGAGTCTCCTTCTCTGGAGATCTTCAAGACCCGCCTGGATGCAGTCCTGAGTGATGTGCTCTGGGCAATCCTGCTTTAGCAGGGGAGTTGGACCAGATGATCTCTAGAGGTCCCTTCCAACTCCAACAATTCCGTGATTCCGTCCGTGATTTTTAGAGTTTATCTGAAAAACATTTTGGTGGTTTTTTTTTTTTTTTTACCTGAAACTGTGATGTTCTGCACAACTTCTGTCTAGAACCACTGTTTTTTTTACCGTCCTGCCACAAAGTACGAGAAGGTTTTGGGTACCATCTGTGCGACTGGATACACAGCATTCAGTTTAGTCTCCCTGTTGAACTTCAGGGAGGTTTTTCTGTGATTGTTCTGATTTCTTTGCTGCTTTGGAAATTGCTGGATCTTTGAAATACGGTCATAAATAGGACTCTTGTATAGGAATCCTCATGATCATTGGCAGCCTTTTACATTGAACAACATTGAACAGGTCTGCCCTCTTTTCTTTTACTATTTGTCATGAACAGTTTTCATTTATGAAGCTATTTCATATTTATTCTTTAGCTTGGTTTTTTTTACCACCACCGTCACACTTTGGATGTTTTACCAACTAGAGGAATTTAAGGCAGCCTTGCCCCTTGACTAAGTCTTTAGGTCCTGCAGTAATACAAATTATAATTTCTAACTGAATGATCGCAAATGTAAAAATGTGGTGGATCCTCCTAATGGATAGCATGTGCGTTTGTGGTTCTGTTCCTCCAATTTTCATAAAGCAGTTATTGTTTTAAATTTTTTTAATAGCAAAGTACACTGCTCTGATGGCTAACAAATGAGTTTATCCAGAATATATTCTGTTATTAGGACTACTGTTGCCGCTTTGAGTTTGGTTTTGTGGTTTGGTGGTGGTTTTTTTGTTGTTGTTGTGTTTTGGTTTTTTTCATCTGAATTGTTCCTGCTTACTATTATGGTTAGTATTAGTGTATTCTGTTTAAGAGCCCAATACCTAGAGTCTAACCCCAAAACATGAGTAGGTTGAAACCATTGGTAGTTATGCAGTGATGTGTTTCTGTAATTCCGCAAACACATCATTGAGTAATTGTCTCACTTTACTCAGTCAAACAAACCAAATAAACAGGTCATGTGCTTTGGATCCCACTGATGTAACATGTAGCAGACTAAGTGCTATTTCTTCCTTTAACTATGAAGTTGTCAAGTGCTACCATAATTGAATAAGAAATTCTTTATCTTCTGTTTATACTTTAGATATCTTTATTAGGTAAGCACTGCTTAGAAACTGCTTAGAATGTGAATTTAGCCTCAGATTTGTTCAGTGCTAGCTGATTAGAAACTATTTTTCAATCTGTATTTTAAACAAGTTGAGGCAAAAGGTCAGAGTTTGCGGCTATAAAAAAAAATAATAAAGTTTCAGTGTAGGTGTTGTTCAATACTGTATTTATTAAAGGCATGTAACCCCTAACTGTGTCCGTAATGTGTCCGAATAACTGATTCAGATATTAACTATGCTGTTAAGACAAACAGTTTAATTCTAGTGGGAGAGGAAGCGATGAAGAGAGCTGATACTTTTTTGAAGCCTCATACTCCACTACAGACCTGGGGCTGTATTTAATGAAAATCAGATAAGAAAGGAGGCCTGTATAGTTATCTTTGAAGTGGTAGAGTCATGGACCAAGTAATCAAGGAAGCAGGTGAAGCTATCATAACATCTTCACATTAAGGCAAGATATTTTTCTGGAAAATGTCTTTGGGTCGGTACAACTCAGTACAACAAAGAAGCAAGTGAAACACTATGGCCCATGATCTACAAGAAGGTGGATTAAATAATTTTAACAGTCTAAACTGGCCTTTAAAATTTAGGAATTGATTATACTGTAGCCAAATTCAGTAATCAAATATAATGTTGTTGTTTTTTTTTTTCCTT
>VXAK01022130.1:3898-41017 GCA_013399435.1 Arenaria interpres
TGCTAAAAATCACATGGAGATAGCAGAGAGAAAGAGAATCTGCCAGATGGTTATCTGTTGGTAGAGTGTTTTTCACCCTTCCTTCCACCTACAGCACAGAAGCCTTAGTTTTACACTGAAGACAGATTTGCAATAGAAGATACCACATATGAATAAAAGTCTGATATATTATGCTTCAGGTGTGTGACAGCTGCGTAAATTGCTGGTGACACAGGTAATGACTCGTGTGTGACAAAAACTGATCTGTTATTTGAAAGTTGTGATTTTCAGACAATTTTCAATTTTCATTGCAATCAGATTCCCTGAATTCATAGGGAATTCATGGAAGAGTGAAAAAAAATTTAAAGACAAGCTTTAAAGACCTTGGTGTGTAAAAAGTGCTTTTGCTGTCGGAAAAACTGCTTGCGCTCCTCTGCAAAGTCATGCCAAGGGCTTGGTCCCTTGACCATTTCAAAGCTCAGTTTCCTGTCTTTAGCTTCAGGGTTACAAAATCTTCTTTAATTCTCAGTATGTTATAAAATTTCACTTGTTTAATTAAATGCTTAGGTTCAAAGCTCAAAACCCAAGTGAGTGCAGTAGTGGGACTTTACACTTTTCAAATGTTGCATTTTACTTTAGTAAGCAGTACTCTGCACTATTTTTAAGGTTTGCTGAGCAGGTTAAATGAGAGAAGAAGAACTAGATGACTCTACTTGTTTCTTTTATTTTCAAAATGTATAAATTCAATAGTTCATTAGCAAACAGCTGTACCAAGAGATTTTCTAAGTATGTTTCTTTCAGAAATGACTTTGATTTGGCCCATGTCTCTTAAAAACGTCTGAAAATGTACCTTCTTCTTTTTTACAATTAACAAAACCTTAGATATGTCATGAGTATGTCAAGTCTTTTACATTTCCTCTCTATTTTCCTTTAATTCTTTCATCATTTCTCTTTTTCAAGCTGTGCTGGCTATTCAATAGCATGCCATGGGAACTTTTACACACTTAGAAAGGAACCAAGTACTAGTCATGAATGATAATTTCTCACATATTAATTAGTGATTCAAAAGTTGATTTTGAGGACAGGTTTTATTTAAAAAAAAACACAAACCTGTTCAATAACTATAGAACAACATTAACTTTCACTGATAATCCCACCTAAAAATGCTTAGGTGTGTGTTGGGTCTGTTACCACATTGGCACAGGGGATCATCCTGACCCTGCTGTTTGACTGGAAACAACTGCAGTGCTCTTCTGTGTTGTGATTACGAGAAATGCAGAAAGTACTCGAAGTTCAAGCATATTCATAAAAAACCCCAACCTGTTATTCTTGCTTAAAATCAATGAAACTTCTGCTGGAAAATAATAAAGGTGAAGTATGTCCCATTTGCTTGTTAATGCTTCCTCTCTTTGCTTGCTAGTTACACTTACGTAGCTCTGTAAAGGAGTATCTTGACTCTGGCCTTTACAACAAAATGCATGAGGGACCCTGGTCTTTAAAAAAAGAAGGCGATGTAGGGAAGACATCAGAGAGTAGAATTTGATGGAACTTTCAAATTCACATTTTTTAATTTCCTGGCCAGGAAGAACTTTCTGGAAAAGCCCCTGGAAATCAAAATGGCATCCACCTATGGTGAATGCATGTCCAGAGATATATTTCTAATTAAAGGAGATTGCAAGCGTTTTGAGATCCTTAAGTGGAATGTGCTATGGAAGTATTAAGTACTAATCCATCCTTACATCTTTCATTCTATGGGAAGATATTTACCTGTTTGGAAAAAGGCATGTGGAATTTGTTGGTTATATTTTGTACACACAAAATGAAACATTCTTTAGAATTCACACTGTAGATACTGTTTTTTCGGTCTGCTGCTTACTGTCCGGTGTTAGTCTGCTGCCAGGAAAAAACTCTTCTTGAAGTTGTTTGGTTTTTACTCATCCAGAGAGAGATCCTGCCTACTTCTGGTGGATTAAATGAGGAAAAAGGAGAATTTCTACCACTGGGAAAGGATTCCTCCAGCACACAAACCTACTTGGGTCTGATATCAAGCTCCCTCAGTATCTACAAACTGATGAAGGAATTTATCACTTCTCCCAGAATGACACTACACCGTAATTGGCAGCAGTTTAGCCGAGACCAGCAGATTTTTGCAGCACATGATCTGTCTTCCTGGGTTACCAACCAGGACCAGGTTTGGCTGTAGATTTGAGTGTCCTGTTGCATACAAAAGCTCAAAAGGAACTTATCTGTCAAGGTACTTATCATGCATAAATCCTCTTTAATACAGTGAGACTTCCTGGAAGAGTGCGTATACATTTCAACATACTGCCAAGAAACTTGATACTTGTTCATCTTTCTACGGCTAAAAAAATCAGCTGTATCCAGGACAGGCAAAAGCTTTCTGAGCATAAAAAGCCTTTGCTATGGTTTTTCATAGGAGGTGTGAACCTTTGCTATTCTACCTTCTAACTTTGGCACTTTGGTGTGCGGCATTCTCAGTGCAGATGTTTGTGAAGTTAGAAAAGATCCTGGAAGGAGAAGAAATCAAAACAAGTGCAAAGCTCAGTGTCTGTGCAGAGGTGGAACGTAAGCTTTCAATGACATAGAGCCACATTTCTATACCATGGCTGAAAGTTGTTTATCCTTGAAAGCTTTTCAGCCGTCAGGCTGAAATATGTATCTTGGTGTCAGTAGCATTAAAATTGCCAACATATTTCACAATTCTTTTGGCTTTCTTAACACAGACAAGCATTTTTACTGAGGTTTATTTTACTCAGGTACTAAACAGGTAATGCTGGGAATACCATGTAACTATATGTTGGGAACTAACTATACACTGTGATTTATTTCAAAGCCTCAGAGTCAGTCCTCAATTGCAAATAACTTGGGATAACAAGTAGCTGATGAATAAGTATGCCCTATCATTTTTCAGTGTAGAGTTCTGCAACTTTTGGTAAACTTTTTTTAGAATGACTTTATTCACTATTTAGTGATCTCATTATCCTGTTTACAAATTATAATTTATTTCTGCCGGTCTAGTGTTGTACATGTTCTGTGTATTCTTTGATATTTTTTAAAAATCACTAGTATCTATAAGTTTCAAACTGTGATTTGCAAAGAACATGTTGTTCAAAAAGGCAGTGGCTGCTCAGCATGTGTTGATGCTTCGCCTTGTTTCCAGATGCTTTATTGCAATAAAAAGTAAAAAAACAGCATTCTAATAGTGTGCATTTTTTTTAGTAATCAATTGTTGAAATTGCCACAGACATGTAAAGCAATTGCAAATGGAAAAGGAAGGAACCCATGATATAATCTCTTGATTAAGACAGATATTATGGAATACTATATGTCTGATTTCAGTAACTTTTCCTTTATAAAACCAAGTTTGCTTGGACACCAGCAAGATGAAATAATTGTGTAATGTTTTTTAACTTGGCAGCAGAGCTTCTTTATTCTTCCTACTCATTACCGAATACATCTGGAGTCCAAATCTAAATTTTGGCCTATAATCTCTGGGTAGGTCTTAAAGATCACAAAACTCCTTTGAATCTCATTTGTATTGTTGTATCTACAGTGGCAAACACAGTAAACATGTGTTTCTATTTCTCATTAGTTGTCTGTAATCATTCTAATCAAACTAGGAGAAAAGAATTGTGGCTTTTTTTTTTTTAAGCTTTTTATTATAATTCCCTGTTTTCAGAGTTTTATAACTTGACTGCAAAATATGTTTTGGGTTGAAATTATAGACAAGGTCTCAGCTGCAAGAAAACACTTGACTCCAAATTTCAAACACATAGATAGTTGTATCATATTCAAATACTGCTACAAATCATAATGAAGCCTAATTAGAATGTATGCCTCTTAACACTGACAAGATTCCTCAGGAATTTAGCACAGTTTAACAGGCAGGCTGTGTTAGTATGGGAAGCTTCCGCTGCCTGGTCAAAATGGAGGTTCTGTGAACTTAAAACGCTAATACCTTTTCTATTGAAGTAAACATTAAAAACCTCATTGACTAGCTGTTGCAGGCATGCTCTCATTTATAGACTTGCTTACACCTTTATTTGCTACAGGATTTCTTTGGATTTGAGGTAATGAAGATTCCTCTCACAACTACTAAATATAGAGTACCTAATAATTATAATAAAGTTTTCTTTCTCAGGGCAAAGAATGGACTTTTGAAACACCTGTCTGGCAGTAATAGTGAAAACTAGTTATTACGGTGCACTAGTTACGTTGTTGAAAGTTAATACTTCATTACCATGGTACCTGAGTACTCAACATACACATTTGATATACACAAAATTAATTTGGCCAAAGAAATTGAACTTAGACCTTTCTGCCATACTTTCCAATCTGTAAGCTGCTGAAAATTGCAACTATGTTGTCTCTGTCTCAGTTTTTCTTTCCTTCCATCTTGATAGCATATTCATATTGAACTCATGAAAAGGAAGATGACAAGCCAAATTCTGCCCTCATCCAGAATGTACCTCAGCAAAGCGTGTAACCACATGCTTAGCTCAAACAAGTGACAGTCCCTGGGTCATGAGTTAGTTTCAAAGTAACTTATTGAGTTGAAGCTTTAAGCTCTATAGCTCAAGAGAAAATCCACTTTCTATTCAATTTTTACTAGACTCATGAGGGTATGTATGTATACTAGAATCCACCATTTGCCAAATGCTTTCTACAACTAGTCTAGGCTCTGATTTAAAGTTGATTTTGAATTTCCATCCAATGTTAAGAAATTCCATGACTGTTAAATTTTGGAATTTTCTCAGAAAAGCTCATTTTTGATAAACAGTTGCAATAAAATTGATGCATTATAGAAATAAAAGAAATGAGTTGTTTCTCGGAGTTTCCCTCTTCTCCCCTTGCAACTCACTGTATAAACATACATACAAAACCCCCACAAAAATAGTAAGAATCAGTTTTAAAGATAACATTCAACATCATATGAAGCTCTTTCCTAACATGTTGAAATTTCATTCAGGCTGCAACTGTGGTAAATATTTTTCTCCCCTTCTGCTCCCTCCCTTCTCCAAATCTTGGGTGTTTTCTATGATTCTGTGTCATTGTGAGGTAAAATGTCAATATGTGTAATGACACAGCACAGTGAAAACACATATTTTAATATTCATGTAAACTCATGTAATTGTAAATCAGGCTGTGCCACCCGCTATCATAACATACTTCATGTGAAAAGATGCTAAATTTACTTGACCTACTTTCATCTTCATGTTTAGGAAACAGGGTATAAGAAGTAAACAAAGTAGTTGTGCCTCATGCAGGAGATTATTATTGTTTGAATTTATGATTCATGCCCTGAGCAAAATTTTGTTTGTGGCCTCATTTGCAACCATAATTTACAACTTTACTAGGGATATACTCTGTGTTTGGGAGGTTATATATTAGACATGCTTTGTACTGGAACAGTTTTCTAGCTTTGGGTGTAGTATTTTCTATGTTTCTGGTAGCTATAAAATTTCTTGGCATAACATTTATTGTAGTAAATATAGAAAATTTTATTTTTTTTTTAAATTGCAATCCCCCTTAGGAATGTCCTATTGTGTTTACATCAACACACTTGTTATGGCTAAATCAAACTAGTATTTAAAGAAGTTGTTAATCCTACAAACAACAAGTCATTACTTTTTCAGTATTTCCTAACCACAGTGTTCAGCTTTTAATAGCGAGTGTCTCATTTTAGTTAGTCTGTATTTCTAACTTAAGTCCTATATATTTATATGTTTCTGGAGCCCAATGAAGTCGTAGTTTCTGATAAAGATGATAATTACAGAAATTATGAAATGGACTTTGCTATCTCTAATGTTTATGAATCTATTATTCTTTTTGGATTGTTGTTTACTGTGACATTCTTTGAGTCGTCAGATAAAGTCATAACTAATAGAATAAATGATCTTTCTTCTGATCTTTTTTTTCTTTTTGTAATGCACATTTCTTTCCAAATCCAGATTGTTTACAGATAAGATCTATTTTTGAGGTAAAGGAATGCTGTACTAACCCTCAGTTGGCAGGAGGCAATAATTTCACCTTTGTGTTTTGTCTGTCAGAAGGCAGGAATTTCTAACCACACCTTGAGGAGCAGGAGTTTTTTAATTAGCTCTGGAAGATCCATAGAAATCTGTTCTCCTAGAAGACTGCACACAGATCCTGCCATCTCCAGCAAAAAGGCATAAGGTTTGACCCTGTGCTGGACTTTCTAGGCTGCCTTCCCCAACACATACTTTCTAAAAGGATGGTGTGCAGGAGCTGCCATTGGGCTCCTTCTCTTCACTTAAGTCACGGTGGTGAAATTTAATGAAAGAAAGTGTGTTGTATACAGAATCTACGAGCTCTAACACCATTCATGCAATTCTTTAATTCTTCTGTTAAATCTATGGACTCCCAAATTTCTAAAATGCTTAAGGAGACCTTAGTACTGTCTTGGTGTCTGAGAAGAATGCAGTGAAGATCTCTCTTTATGCCCTCTCCTCTCTGTCTCACTTTTTAAGCCCAAGAAGCAGATGCAGAGCATCTGCTATCTAATGTGCAGTAAAGACAAGATTCCTTGTCTTCTTGGACTCATTCTAGCCATCGACTCCATTGCCTTGGAACCAAACATGGTGGTTCCATGGTGATGGCAAAGGTGGAGATGATGGCCTCATTTATTGTTCTCAAAGGGGAATATAGGATTAACTACTCTCTCCACCCTCACTATGCTCCTTTTAGGAGCAAGAACTAAGAAGTAGCAAGTCTCAACAAACTCATATTACTCAAAGGCAACAATACATGAGGGAGTGGAGTCTTATTTACTAGATTTAAAGTCTTAAGGAATATGCCAAATCACTTTGCAAAGACAGGATCATTTCACCTACTTGTGCGAGGTAAAAATTCCAGAATATTAAAAGGGAGAAAATTACTGAATGATAGGGAGCTGCCATCGTAATATGTACTGCTTCGTGCTTGAACATTGTAACTGTCAAACTGATTCTATTATGAAAAAGGGAGTAATTTAACATTATTTAATATTCACAATATGCACATATTGAATGGAAGTGTATGTAGAATATAAGGCCCTATTTTAGCATAAATGAAACTTTAATCACAGGAGTACTCCTGATTTTAATCGGAAAACTCTTATTCTCACATTTATGCATCTGCATAATAAATAAGAAGTTACTAATGAATATGTTTTAAAATAACTCTGATACTACTTTCAAAAAGTATAAAAGAAGGTCTTCTAGCTTTTTCAAATGCTTCTTACTCAGTTTGTGGGACTGATTCTCCAGTTGACATTGTTTACCAACATCAATCTGTTAGCTACACCAGGACCTTTCCTTTGGTACATAGGTTGTATGAAAATAAATGAGAAAGAAATTTAGTTTAATTAGGGTTTTTCCTAGGTACTGAAGATTTAATGCATATATAGATAGCTAGCTCATTAGTTCTCAGATGGGAAAGATGAAGAATATGGGAAATGTAGGAAATTGTAGAACTAACTACTTTGCAGACAGATGCTTGAGATATACAGGTAGACATTCAACATTGAAAGGAGGACATGATATAGACAGGAAGGTCTGAAGAAAAGCAGACAAATTATTTCTAAATGCACAGAGGAGACAGCATAAAGCAGAAGCTTGTACGCCATCCATTGCTTGCCTGCAGACTTCTGCCTCAAGCCTTGTCTTCACACTGCATGCCAGGGCCAGCTGCGTGCTAGCCATCCTTCCATGAAAGCAGAGGCCCAAGTGCAGATGGTGGCTGGTGTGGTTTGCCACAGCCTTGGGAGGTGACTCCAGCATCCTTTCCTTTCAGGTTATTTCTCCTTTCCTCTCCACAGGTGCTAATTTTTAACGACCTCACGTGGACATGGCAAATAATAGTTTCTTGATTTACCTTAGTGTTATGGTACAACACATTGTAGGAATATTGGTTGCTTTGGAAAAGTGCTTCAAAAATCTCTGTAGGTCCTTCAGGGGGCTACAGATAGCCAATAACTTAAAGGCTGTCAGAAATCCTACCTTTTTCTGGAGCCTGGGTGCCAGCACCATTTCTGTCTACTTTTAATCCTGTCAGGGTGTTGGTTCTGCATTTCATTCAGTGACGTAATATAAAATACAGAAATAGCTTTGGAGTAGAGAGTGGCATCTAGGATTTTCTCACCTTTTTGTGACCTTCAACCCCTCCATAGCTACATAGACAACAACCTACTGACTTGTCCTCTACTGTGCCTTGCTGTCTTCTTGCTTTATTTGCTGCATAACAGCACAGCATTGGCAGATTAGGTGAGGAACATTTTATTTTATTTTATTTTAACAGTTGGTAAGCACATCTGTTAAAGGGCTACCTTCCTCCAGCTGTGTGAACTAGCTTCTTAGGACTGTAAGATTGAAAAGGGAGAGAACTTGCCAGAAGTGACATTAAAATAACAATATCGATTTATTATATGAAATATATATATTGTATAAATGGAAACAGCAATGAAAAGGCCAATTATAGGTGTAAATACAGATGGTTATTTCCAAACAGATTTTAGAAATTAATTTTCTAGATTATTCATGGTATTTTAGTAGGAAGTGTTAATATTAGGAGAGTGACATGAAGATATCTGAAGTCATTAGGCCTAATCACCCATGTTTCTCCCATAGCATAGGAAAATTGTGCCAATATCTTTAAAATGACAGGTTTAAATATCTGCAATAGCAGGGTAAATTTTTGGTTTCAGCAAGTATTTTCAATGTTACTGCCTTTACATAATTACCTTAATGTGAAAAAAAAAAGGCATATCATGCTCCATTGCTCCTTGTGTGCACTTTAAGGAAAAAAAAATCTTTCTTTAAGAAACTGCTTAGCTTTAATTGAGCAAAAGGATTCATACGGGGTCTGGACTTGCAGCTCATAATTTCTGTAGACAGGTTAGGTTGCTTTGTGATGATCTTAATTAAATTATATAAAAGCATTGAACTAGATAAACCAAAGTAGCTGCTTCATCAGTTTAGCAGGTGAATTAACCATGTGCAGGAGTCTGAATTTGTTCATGTATTCCTGCTCCTTTTATACTATGTTTTTTTGCTGTCGAGTGCCCCTCTGAACGGCTGTGCGGAGCTGATGTTGTCACTTTTAGTCTATAGGTGGCAGCATTGTCAGGTTTTGTGACAGCTGAGGCTTCTCTCAAGAATTTTAAGCTCTCCTCAAACCTCCCCCACTCACCCACGCTATGTGATCAGGACTGAGTTAACATCATTACGTACTCACGTCAGGTAAAATAAAATGGAGTGAAATGTTCCTAAAATTAGGCTGTGTTCACTCTGAGCTTCTTTTCCTTTCTTTTTTTTCTTTTTCTTTTTTTTTTTTTCTTTTTTTTTTCTTTCTTTTTTTCTTTTTTCTTTTTTCTTTTTTCTTTTTTCTTTTCTTTTTCTTCTTCCTCTTCCTCTTCTTTTTCTTTTTCTTTTTCTTTTTCTTTTTCTTTTTCTTTTTCTTTTTCTTTTTCTTTTTCTTTTTCTTTTTCTTTTTCTTTTTTTTCTTTTTCTTTTCTTTTTCTTTTTCTTTTCTCTTCCCTTTTATGGTAAATACAAACGCTCTTACCTCCTTGGAGAAGCACATGCTGTGGAAGTCATACTCATTCAGGCTTAAAATTCATGACTTCCAAATTTTTCATGTGTGTGCTTATTTTTCTCAAGACAATGCTTTTTTTTGAGATCTGTAGCAGTCCCAGTCATCAGAGGATTCTTGTTTCCACTGGTCTTTTGCCAAACTATGAAAAAGCAGAAAAGCAACTACATTTCTTAATGTTTTAAGTAATTATTTTTTAAAATACCCCCCATTAAAGACCCTTTTACCTTATTTTTTATACTTAAATAACTGTATTTATGTCAATTCCTAAAGTTAGTGGAACTATTTATACAAGCATTGGCCATCAAAAAGACTATTAGGCAGTGATTCCTTTTTGATTACACGTATTTTGTGATATATTATTTTCAGTATATTGTGCTTTCTATATCATCTTTTGTGATGTCATAAATAAAGATATCGTGAGATTATACTTTTTCTACTCCTCGTTCCCTTTTACCTTTCCCCAAGGAAAGGAAATGCTGAAGTAGAGGTTGGAAAAATTGTTTAAGTATTATTGATAATATAAACCAAAGTTGTTTCCTTAATAAATATAATTAGCTGTATATATTGCATTTTCAAGAGCTAGTACTGATGTTGGGACCAGCTCTTTAAATAAAATAGGACCTCTGTATTCTCTGGAGAGAACATGCATAAAGCAAAGTAAATGATTTTCTGTCAACACTAAGTAGACAGGTGCTTACATTGAACAGCATTCTAATATGTCTCTGAATATTTATGTCTTCTTTTTCAAATGCATTGCCCATGAATGTCACAGCTGTCAAACGTCTGTATACAAGAAGATAAAAAATGAAATTAATAAAAGGCAGATCAACATTTCGTTTGTTTAGGCCACTTTTTCGTATTGCATTTTACAAAGGTTAGCAATGGTGAGAAGCGTGGATATACTGGTATATTCTAAGGTGCTGAGTGAAATGCAAAGTGATTAGTTATATTTTGTGTAGGCACAGGTATACTTCCCATTATTTAACTTAGACAAAATCAATGAAAATAATGATTGAAAGTGCTATGGGCTGTTCCTTTATCCCCTGTCTATTCGCTCCACAGATGGAGACCCTGGATAGAGAGCTTTGGCAGTTCAGTGCTGCCATAACTGAAAGGTTTTTTGGTGTGGCCAGTTCTGAACCAAACTATGCAATGTGCGAGGACAGGCGAGCCATCACTCTTGCTTGAAAACAGTTAATAGACAATAGATTTCATTTAAAAATAGTTCTAAAAATCTGAAGGCTATACATATTAGTGTAAAACTTATTGTTCGTGGCCGTCTGTGAAAGAGATGCATCGATGCACCTTTGCAAGAATTTGAAAGGTCTTAATTGTAACATGTCTTCCATTTTATACAGAATGGTGCTGAGAGAACGAGAGGACAAACTTCCCCAAAATGGAGCTAAATCAGCATTTTCCACCTTATATTATTAAAGTAAACTTTAATATGGGTGGTGGTTCAGTGTCTCTCTTCCCCACCCATTGACGCAGTTTCCACTCCCCAAGTTTAGTGGTGTTTTCAGCGCAGGCTATTTGGCATTTCCACTCTCAAATATAGACGCCGGAGGTATCCATACGCAGCCATAATGAAAAGCGTATTACACTTTCATGGTAAATTTTCTGTCAGCCACTAAACTGCTTTTTGGCAGCTGTTGTGCCTTTCAGAAAATTTGTCCTGAGCAGTCATCAGCAGAGGAGACAGCTAGCACTCTGTACCGAGTGAACCAGTACAGAGTAACAGGACTGAGGACACCAGGGCTGTGAGTTTTCAGATGAACAGGTGTTTTGGAGAAAATACCAATAAGTCAAAAACAGTGTTTCATAAAAGCATATCTCTCGACAGATTTGAGCAAAACATGGACCTATTTTTCCTGCCAGCTGTAGTGGAAGGTACTGTATCTGGAAGTAGCTAGAAATCTTTAGATTTTGCGTATGTTACTTATAGAGACACAGTGCCTGCTCCATGTTCCAGCTACACTACAGATCTTGGGAGGTCATGACATTTGGAAGTGTCTTCATTGTGAACTGCACAGATCTCCAAATTATGTTTATATTCCTACTGTTTTATTTCCAGAAATGTCGTATAAGGGTCCTTGAATTCTCCTTAAAAATTGCTTAGATGACAACAGAGCAGATGTTAGTGATTTTGGGATATGACTAGCATTTGTTCCAACTTTGAAAGGTTCAGAAGTTCATGGAGATTTTTTAGGCCCACACAATTAGCTGGTTACTAAGAAATAATTTAGAAGAAACTATGTTCTTATGGAGGTAAGCGTGGAAATACTCTAGTACTTGGTTCTTTCTGGGACAGCAACTCTTTTGCGTCTTGTGCTGCTGGCATATAAGGTCAATGCAGCAATGTGTAAAGCTGAGAACAGAAGATATGTTTATCTGGTAAGAATCTGAGGTTTCTTTTATCTTAACTAGTGTTATGGTTTAGAAAATGAGCTGATGTGGTCAGTAAGATAACTAAAATAAAGAAACTAGAGGAAAAAATCCATTCTGGAAGGATGGATGCCACAATAAATCTCTCCATTTAGAGTGAACAAAGAATGTTTATAACAATAGCTTCTTCAAAACTTTTGAATTCCTCATGCTTTCACCTAGGACTTGTTCAATCAAAATCTTTTTTTAATGATATATGTTTGATGTACATGTCTATTGAGGTTACATTGTAACATATTTTGGATCTGGTGACATGCTACATCTAATAGCAAGAAAAAGAAAATTAGATCACACAGATCACACATGGAGTGTGTTTGCTGCTAAAACATGAAGGTTCTGAAACGTATTATCTCTCATTCTTTGCGTTAAAACTATGCAATTGTGTTTACAAGTTTCAGCAAATATAAAGCTAATTGGTCACATGTAGCCTAGTATAAATTTGATTGAAAGTTTCTAATAACTTACAGATACTTCAAATGACATAAAAGGAACAAATACAGGAGAAAATATTTAAAATCCTAATTCACATGTACAGTCTTTTAACAGGCAAATAATTCCCTGAAGTCAGTAGGAACCATATGGAATTTGTGGGATTAGACTCAAATTTTCCTCTTTCTAATAGAAGAGGAAAATTGATGGATATTTTGTGAAGTCAGATTGTTATCTTTTGAACTATATGTGTCACATTAACAACACAGTAAGCAAACTCCATGATTCACTGTTAAGAAATGGACTTCCCCTGTAACATTGAGATAACACATATAGTTCCAGAACTAAATCATATTTGCAGCATACCATACGAAACTGCTGTGTTTGTATCTTTGGAATTACTATGGTACTTGCCTGAAAATAACTATAGAGATCTGTGGACTACTGAACTCAGGCTCACAGGCATAACTAAGGGAGAAGCATCTTGGCAAAAAAGGATGAGCCTAGCAATTCAAAATCCTTTGGATAAAGTCACTGCTTCCTTTCAAAGAAGACATTCCCAACAATATCTTAAGTTATATATGATAATTTGTCTTTTTCTCTGTAGCTTATTCTATTGTACCTAGTGAACTGTTCATTGAGATCAGATCAGAGAACAACATACAAATATAGATTCGTACTGCCTTAGTTTGCAGAGAAAAAATAAGTTAGTTTCAAATTTCTCTCTGTCTCTGATTTCCTTTGCTCTCGGTATGCATTGAAAATGGGTTCTGACATTTTTAAGGCAAATTTTTATTTTAAATGTTGACTTTCTGAGTAGCATTTAAAAGAAAAAGAACTATTTACTGAGTTGCTTTCCATATATTTTAAATTAAATCTGTACTGCGAAGCTGATGCTGTGAATAGTTATTTCACAAGCCCACAACCTCCATGCTTAGTCTGGGCCTGAATTTCTTCGGCGCAGTGGTTCATTTTCACTTCTGACGACAAGACTGAAATTTTATTGATTTAAATAACTGATTCACTGGTAATTCCAAATATGCTGGTCACAAAAGTTTCAATGGACCATAAAATTAAAAAGAGAACACTTTGAATTAAACACAATGTTTAACTTAATAAGAAAAGAATTGTTTAAATCATATTTCTTCTTAGATCAAATTTATTTTGCAAGTAATCTGGCAAAAATGAGGCTAGTTTTGTTTGCATGAATCTGGTCTTTAAACAACCATTTTGGATTAAAAAATGTCATTAGCTCTATTTAGAAGATGGGTCCTGTTATGTTATTAGCTCTATTTAGAACATAAGTCCTGTGAATATAGAAATCTTCTGTAGTTCTGGACAGGATGTGAAAGAAGAATGATGAAAATAATTGAAACTGCAGGGAGGGAGAGAGTAAGTAACAATGTAATTACATGAATTGGAATTTGTCCAGGTCCCTAGAACTAGAAAATGCCAAAATGCTACTTAGGAAGATATTTCTATTTAAAAAAAAAAGTTATAAAAGATTCTACACTTGTGCAGCAACAAATCTTCAATCTTTAGCATTCACTCTGACCTCCTATTCCCTCCTGGGCTAAGTAACTTCCTTCTCTTTCAAAGGAATGCTTTAAACTAGTCTATTCCCGAAAGAGAACAATGCCTCTTTCTGGAAATCTTCAGCCCTTTCCCCCACCACATTGACTTTCCTGTTTAGAAACAGCTCCCTGGTGAGCACAAATTCCCCCACATTAAAAGTCCACTTAATTTTGTTTCCAGTTTTCAAGAAAAATACATAAATGCAATATATTTCTATTTATGGTGCATTTATAGTAAAACTTTATTACACCATCTAAATATATATTGGACCAATTACAATCAACCATTATACTGTAATGTTACAATAATATTACAACCCAGTATATAATATGAGTTACACAAATAACTCTCTGTTGACATAATCGCTTCCTTAATGGATTTTCTCCTACTAGCCTCTGTTAAGTTCTAAAAGTTCCAAAATTATTTTGAACTCTAGAGCAAATTACATCCATCATTATGTTTACAGTACAGTATATACTGCTACTTCTGTGTATGAATATGCAACATGTATTGTAACACATACAATATAATCCTTTTATCTTATTCAGTGTTCAGTCCTATATGGAAAAGGCTCTCTAGTGGTCTCTGTACTGGTGGCTTTGTGCATATTTCTAGATCAGAGAAAGGAGGACACCACATTGATATGAAAATTTAAAAAAGAGTACTACCTGTGTCATCACTATTGATATAAAATTAACTGTTTTTATGTTATGCAAATACATGGTTAAGAGGTTTGTAATGCAGTACTTCATCAAGTATCACAGAATGAATCACAGAGAAGATTCATTCTTCAGAGAAGAAGTATGAAGAGATATAAGTGAACATTTGTGTGTAAGCTACTTTGCACTCATTCTTCTTGGGTGGTTGACAATAAATTAATGTCAAAAATCAATTTACTTACTGTGATTGAGATACTTGGGTTGTTTCAGTGAAAAACGAAGGCTAATCATTTGCATTTCCCATTTTCCAGGAATATTTTTGGTTTAATTTTCCATTTAAAAACTAAATCTTTGAATTTATACATCTTTGCTAAGTTTGGTATGGAACTAACTGAGCCTATTAAATTCCAACCAGTAACAATTTGAGTGTATTTGAGTCAGCTATTTTAGTAAACACATTTACATTCAAATATATTTGTAAGACCAGAAGGTGTTTCTAAAATCTGTTTTCCATTTAAGATCATAAACCTGAATTATAGGTTTACCTCAGTATTTTCTTTCAGCAGTTTGTAAACAAACAAACAAAAAAAAAAGACACAGAAAAATACAGGAAAATCTGTATGAAAAGACTATCAAAGTTTTTGTTCATAATAAAAGCATTTCAAAGCTGCTGGTCTACCTGAAAGTGTAGCATGGAATACTTTAAATTACATTTGTTCTAAGCCATGAGAAGCTACAGTTTTCATATAGAACATAAAAGCTGAGCACTGCTGTTTTAAGCAAAAGCTACCCTGTGTTTGTATACATAATCCTCTCTATATATAAAGCGTAGAAGAAAATCTACAGTTCCTCTGAGAAATATTTCTTGAATTGTCATCAGCTCTTATAGGCCAGTCAAATAAAATACATTTGTTTGGCCAAAGAAATGCAGAATATTCCAACCATCTGTTGATTTTATTGGTAAGTTAAACAAAGAGCAATAGAAAGACGTGACCAGCAGAAAAAGAGTTAAGAGCTTTTCTCTTTACTGATGGCCAGGTTTTGATTTTTCTGCTGGATTTTTGATTCACAAATATAAAACCTAATAATATTATTCCAAAAATACCTAATTTCTACTGCTTATTAAGAAAGTAGGAATGATGGCTTTAAAGCTAGATGTGGATTGTTTGACAGTTGGTAGCAACTGAGTATTGTCTAGGCTTTCTTACTATTGACTCTAACATTTCAAAGCTGGTTTGTACAGCACTTAGCTCAATGGAGACACAATCCTGTTTTGCAACATCACAATAGAGAAAAAGCTAAGACCCTTTTTTTTTTTTTTTGAGGTTTCAGGTGATTTCTAATATTTACTTCAGATTTATTGGTTGGTTAATTTGTATTTATTGCTCGGTTTGGCGACAAAATAAGTATTTGAGCTGGCAAACAGAGCTTGGCGCGTCAGCCAAGGCATAGTGGGTCAGTTTGCGCAAGAGGACGCTCAGGGTGGGAGCCTCTTCAAAGGAGGGGCATTCCACTGGCCAAGTAGGAGACTTGAAGGACACATAACCCAGCAACTGGGCACTGTTCAGTGCCTGACTAGCACACACAGAAAGGTTGGGGGCCAATAATTCAGAAGAATGGAAGCTTGCAATAGCAAGGACCAGCAGAGGAAGAGACTTCCCCCAAAGTCTGAGGTGCCCTTGCAGAACCACCTCACCACTCTGCAGCCTGAAGAGGAAAAAACAGTCACATTGGGAGAGATACTGCAGCTGAGTAAAGCAGCCCTATTTGCTCCCCATATAACAACCAGTGCAACTAAGAAAAAGCGATGGGCAATAGTACTCTTTCCTGAAAAGTATGGAGACACCCATTTGCCGACCTGAAACTCTAGAGAGGTTTGCTGCTTACCGGGGTCTTGTATCAGCGATGTCACCAAGGGACACTGGGCCTCATACAGTCCACTGACTTATGCACTGCAGTTGTTTAAATGGGCACCAGTGATACTGTCAGGAACAGTCTGAGGAGTATCAAGAAGAACTACAGAGCCCTGGGACCAGCAGTAAAGGACTCTGGAGCACAGGTAGTTTTTCCATCAGTCTTTCCAGTCAAAGGGAAGGGGTTTGAAAGGGCCAGTTGAATCTGTCAGCCTGTTGGACCAAGCCCAGAGGAGGGCCACGAAGATGATCAAAGGGCTGGAGCACCTCTCCTATGAAGTCAGGCAGAGAGAGTTGGGGTTGTTCAGCCTGGAGAAGAGAAAGCTCCAGGGAGACCTTATAGCAGCCTTCCAGTACTTGTAGGGGGCCTACAGGAGAGATGGGGAGGGACCCTTTATCAGGGAGTGTAGTGACAGGACAAGGTGTAATGGTTTTAACCTAAAAGAGGTTAGATCTAGATTAGATAATAGGAAGAAATTCTTTACTGTGAGGGTGATGAGACACTGGAACAGGTTGCTCAGGGAAGTTGTGGATGTCCCATTCCTGGAGGCATTCAAGACCAGTTTGGATGAGGCTTTGAGCAACCTGTTCCAGTGGAAGGTGTCCCTGTCCATGGCAGGGATGTTGGAACTAGATGGTCTTTAAGGTCAAATCCACACCATTCTATGATTTTTGCAATGTTAAAATTGGCTGCTGTTTTCCATGTTGTGGAGTGGACACTGCATATTGCCAAAAACATTAGGCAACTACAACTTTCTAAAATTTGGCATTCTTTGTTATTCTTTTGTTAATGCTTGTTATTGAGTAGGTGTGATTCTGTTTGATTGCAATTTTTATGCCATACACAGATATTGCTAGGTGTTGTACAAACAGTTTTAAATAAGATAAAAACCACCCACCCAAACTAAAACAGAAGAGCAAAGCCACTTGTACTATTGTTAGGAACTCAAACAGAAGTAACCCTAGGATATTTGGTCTTATCAAAAAGAAGAAAAAAAAAAGGAACCTCTCCTCATGAGATTGCTTCTTTTTTTCTTCAAAACCCAAGTGGTTCTAGGAAGTTTCAATAAACATGCAGAATAGAGCTTTTAATTCAAAGCTTAGCATTTTATCTGCATTAAAAGAAATGTCAGAGTCTGTTGAGGTTTTTTCATTGAATAGATGAAAAAAGAATAATTGTTTAAAGGCTACCCACATTACAAACCAGTGTAAAACTAGGTTTTGAACAAGAATTTTCTTCACCTGAATTTCTCTCTACATAAGTAAAGTGCTCAACATGTCAGTTCTTGAAATCTTCTTTATTTATCTGCCTTTGTTAGGTAACAGAAACTGTCCCGTAGTCTTCGGATCAGAACTCTACTGTCCTTTTTGTAGGGCTGCTAATATCTGGTGCTTAGAGGAAAGGGAATACTCAGAAAAAACATTTTTATAGAAAGAGAAAAAAAAAAGACAATATTGTTCTTGGAGAACACAATGTACAAGAACAATGGAGTGAAGAGTGTTTTGAAGTATTTGCTGTCTGTTGTTGAGTAATGACTGGGGCTGGGGGGTTTGGGGGCTGCTGCTAAGCGGTTTGTGGCATTTTTAAGGTCTGAGATGTTTCAAAGGAGCTGGTAGAGTTCTTCCACCACGAGAGGGTTAGCCACTGACAGGGAGAACACACTTACCAAACAGCAGAAGCAAGGTTCACTAGGTTCATCTATGTGTCACTGGGACAATAATAGACATGGTACCTAATGATGTGAAAGTAATAGGCCACCAATATATTTTGTTATAATTATCTTTGATTAATTTAGGATAAAACTAATAGTTGATGCAACAATTAAACAAACAAACTCCAAGAACTCCATGATAACCAGCTACACAGAAAAGTTTTCGGTGGGAATTGGCTCCTTTAAAGATATTATTGAATATATGGGTATCCAACTTTTATCTGTCTACACATGCTGAAAAAGACCCTTTGAAACCATATAAGATTTGTGGTGGCTTTTCTAAGAAGTAACGTCTCTCATTTACTTTTAATGCTGCCTGTTAATTCAAAATGTTTGGCAAACTGTACAAACTGCCATCATGTTTGGCACTTGTCAAACTGAGTCACCCTTGCTTAGGCAGGACATTCTCTTTTTTTGAACAAGAGTCTAAGGACAACAGAAGAGGACATTTCTCACTGAGATTCCTGGCAGAAACTTTTCTCATTAAAATGGTGTTGGGTCATTATTGTCCACATTGAATAAAAAAATGCAATTGCACTTATAATATCTTAATTCAAGCATTTGCCATGGCACTCAGTGTATCTACTTTTGAAAGCTAGTGACCTGAGTCAGCTTGGACAAGATCTGAACTTCGGTTTCCATGGAATCTAAATATTTTTATTTGAAGTTATGGAATTGCCATACCAGCATGTTTGTGAAATACTGCATTCAATCCACATTAGAAACTCCTAGATTTTGGATTGTTGTTTGGGTTTTTGGTTGTTTTGTGGGTTTTTTTGGGGAGGCGGGAGGGGGAGGAGGTAAAAGAGGGGACCAAGAAAGGAACAGAATTAATGAAAAAGGCCATGAAAGTATGAAAGTAAAGTTTATGCTCTCCCCTCACTAAAAAACAGATAGATTGAAGTCTATTTTTTTTAGAAACTAAAATGTAATTTGCTTGTTTCTCAAGTTCCAGTTAGACCATCGCCATAACTCAGCTCTGTTTTTCCAAATGTTTCCCTTTCTGCCCCCAAATCATCTTTTATTTTTTAAAAGACACATTATATTTTTCCTCTGTTCCAGTTCTGTAATATATCAGCAACGCTGTTTGGGTTTTAATTGGTTTATTGTAAGTGATTTTGGTTTTATATCGTTAGTGCTTATGATAGAAAAGCTTCATGTTGAGGATGTGTTCATGTGACTGATTTCTCACATTTGAATTTTTAACTTTATGAATTGTTACAGAACCTTACCTGTCCATGTCCTGAGAATCTGCTATATAACTACCTTTATTGGTCTGGGTTTTGATATCTAATTAAGGGTGCTCTGAACAACTGGAAGAATTCTCATCAACTTTGATGGATAATAGATTCTAAATGGGTTGCTGCAGCTAAAGAGATACTGACCAATTTAACTGGTTTTAAGACATACTGTAACACAAATTTCTCTAGAAAGTATTGTATACTTTTAGGATAAGGAGATATGTAGTGCACACTGAAGAAGAAAAGCTACACTACACTGCTTTTATTTGTCTTCTCATAATCAAAAACTACCAGAAGCCAGTGTGACACACATTTAAGCAAACATTGTGCAAGAAGTGCTGATTTTCTAATGAATAAAAAGCAAAAGCTTATAGCATGTTCTGTATAAAGGATGAATAATTCAGTTAATAAAAATGTTGTTCAGGATAGTTCTATATCAGAATACAACCCTTTCCAACATTTAGCAGAAATAAAGACATTGGAATAGTTTGAAATATAGCTGGGTTTTGACAAGAGGGAGCAGTTTTGACGTAAAGCCAGATGAGTCTTTGTAGGCAAGGAAAACTTTTCTTGAGCCTTAAAAATGTGAAAAGGATATTTTTCAACTTTGCTGTTTGGTTTATAGTAAAAAAAATAAAAAATCGCATTTTACTAATTTTCTTTGCAATGTTGCATGTATTAGTTTTTTTCAGAGAGAATCCATCTGATTGCTTATTCAAGTAACACCAGTGCTTGTCATAGTTGTGTTTGTACTGCACTTTCAGAAAAGATTGACATTACACTGCTGTATGTTAAATGAACTTTTAGGATTTTTCGTTATATATTTAGAAGAGAAACAATCTAAAGGGAGACTTCTTTAAGGATGTTTAACAAATAAAAGTAATGGTGGCAGCAAATAATTACATGCACAAAATACAAGAAAGCAAAGAGAAGTATCAAAACACCTGATCAAAGCATACCCTAGTCAGTAGAGAGATGATGATTACCTTCAATAAATAAGAAATCTGGCCCTACTTGTATTAATATAGATATATTTCTGTTTCAAACTCATTCCATAAACTGGCTTTAGGAAAGGAAATGTTGCATATATAACCTTGAACATTGTGTTAGGATGCTCAAGTTTTTGTCATGATAATATCAGAAATTTTCAAATAACATTTTAAATGAAATATTGTTGACACGGTTTTATATTAGTCATAATGAAGAAAAATAAACCTGAAATAACAACTTGTAGAATGTTTCCAGTCTGTCCATGTTTCCTTCTCCAGATGTCTTCACAAGTACATAGAATTTAAGTCAGTGCTAAATTTCAGAATACACTTCTAATAAATTTTGCACTTCTACACCTTATGATTCCTTCTTTATAAAGTTCATTTTTCCAGATTTCAGGCTCATGTATTACCTTGTCTCTACTGCCTTCTAATCATTAAAACAATTATTAATGTAAGTCAATAAACTCTCTTACAAATATATGCGGCCCACTTGCACCATAAGTTTGAAGAAATTGCTTTACAAGTAATTGATATATATTCAAACTGGAACAAGACCAAACATTATAAATGAGTTATCATATTCAATCTATGCACCAGACCAGTGTTTCCAAATGTAATTCTAAGCTATTAATTCTATGTTTGCTAACAATTATTTGTATAATACTATTTCTCTGAGAAAAGTGTAGTTTATCTTACTCAAAACTATTATCTAAAATTTGAAGATCAATAGAACAAAATAAGTGGAAACTTATTTACTAAGAATCTTAAGATGACTCTTCTAAAAGCTGAATAAACTTTTACCAGTTATCACAACATCTGACACAGATAAGGGATGTGGGTATTTTGAATCATATACTTTCTTTCCTGGGTAGCAAAAATGAATCATAGAAATTTGCATAACTTCTGTAAGAATAGCTACATAAAATAAATATCAAAGTAGCAATTAGAACTCAGAGATTTTTCATTTTTATTAAGTCCAGTAGAGCATAAAGTTATTTTAAGTATAATGAACTGACCTATATTTGTAAGTGACCAAGATAAATTCTCTTTTCTTAGCCAGTCTTTGGTACTAGAAATGAGGTGTTACTTAAAAGCTTATATGCCTCTGTTAAACATTGGTATTCACTCAACAATTGCTGTGAAACCAGGCACACTTCATGATTCTCTGAGATCTGTTAGTTCCTTATCATACTGTGAAATTTGATTCTACTCTTGAATGTTTTCCAATTTCTTAGTTCTGATGGGAAAAGTTGAATTAACAAATCTAGTAATCATCTTTAAAAACAGTTTTCTGAAATTATAGTGGTTGGTAAAGTTGGGACAGATGACTTGTCACCACTTATTTATTCTTAGGATTCAAAAGTTGTCATTTTATCTAGCCAAATAGTAAGTTCTTTATGTCCAACAGATTTCAATGGGACTCATGTCTTCTGAAAAACTGACCTTATATACACAACTTCCAAGTCTATGAATTACAGTCATGGTAAAAACATCTCAGTTTAGGAGGATAGATTAAAAGGTTATAAAGAACGGTATTGTTTGAAGTTCCAAACAATATGAAGCAAAAGGCAAAACCCCCCAGATTTTAAAAAAATCTACTGCTCTTAGAAAGATAAATCTCATTTCACCATGTAATGCATCCTTCATAAAGGCAAGATTATTCAAGAGCAATTATCTCAGTTGAAAAGTCTTAAAGCATTACATTTAAAAATCAGTCCATGTCCTACAAGAGAGGTACTGATGATGGCATCTAGAGATAGTTTTGAAACACTGGAGGATGTTTCATCCTGGAGCACACAGAATGAAAAACCATTCAAGTAGAGTAACTAGCTGACTAAACTCTGTACTTTACAGTCTATAAAAAGTGTTAAATGTCACATAGACAAGGTCTTTCAATAAATAAGTTAATGAAATCATTTTTTCTCCGCTTTGTTTAACCCGAAAGGCTATAAAGTTTCAGCTGAGCAGTGCAATACTGCTCAGAGGAGAGGCGCTTTGAACTTCTGCTTGCCTCAACACAAGACAGAACAGGACGCTGTTTCTTTAGGCGTGGTGTCCTTTTTGGGGTGATTTGGCTGTCCCTTTGGAAAACAGAGAGACGGGGAGAGAGAGCACCTACTAGAGACCAAGGCAGATTTATGCCTCACCAGTGGCAGCTGTAGCAGCTGCAGAACCTTGTTAGCAAGACTGTGTTTTCAGACTCGGGAAGGGACACGCTGATGCCCGCCATGAGTGACTTACAGCCCTGGAACCACTCTTCCTGATCAAAGGAGGGTAATGAGTGGTGCTGGGATGCCACTCTGGGCTAATGATGCCTTGGTGGAATTTCTAGACCTGCCCACAAGGCAGGGTCCTTGCTGGATTTCAGATTTCAGTTAGGATCTGCCACGCAGGCACAAAATGGGCAAGAGCAGTCTCTGGGGTGCCATCTCTGAGGATAAGCCACACTTGCTTTATAGCAGTTTTGTATATATATGTATATTTAATATATTTTTGCATATTTGATCTAAGTACACTGCACCCTTCTAGACGTTCCTACTACAGAAGCAAGGTTGAAAAACTTGGTTGTGCCCTTGCTATGCTTTATGAGAAGACTGCTGTCTTACTATAGTAACTTCTTAAAGTCTGGAAGTACTAAGGAAGCAGCTGGACTCTGCATCCCTTACGCTCTTAGGAGTGGACCTCAAGAGAGAAAGAGGATGGTCTCTGTTTTTTACTAAAGAGCCCTTGAACTCTGACCACTAGAGTACATTACAATATCTTGACCATTAATTTTTAATGAGGCCCACAATATTAATCATGAAGTACATAGAGTTAAATGTAGTATACCCCATAAAAATATTTATTTTGCTTTTAATAGGAGACGTTCAGACAGGTAATACCAATCCCCCTCCCTCATTCAGCACCAGTCTAGACAGAACTTAAACAAATTAACTGGCAGAAAAGTTTGACGTGCATAGACAGGGCATGCAACACAGGGTCTGGATGGATGTTATGAGGTTGTGATTTCCTACAAGTGCATACAAATGCCTCCCTGACCTGCTCTCGATTTCAAATCCCTCTTAAGATGCTATGCAGGATTATGGACATATAACCACAGTCTTACAAGCAAGGGCTTTCTCTTCTCTTTTGTGATGGTACTTCAGACCCATCCTAGGCACAGCAGTTATAGCTATATTCATTTGAACTGGCTCACAGGATTTGTAATAAGCCCTTTGAAGGCTGTATTCAAACCTTTGAATAATTTCATATCTAAAGCATAGATATGCTATAGAAACATACCAAGTAACGTGCTGTAACCATTGATCATACTATTATACAAGGCAGTTCTAACCAACAAGAAACATGGCTGAAATTACCAGAAACTATAGAGAAGTGCCCACAAAGAGAAAGTGTGTGTCTCCAATTAATAGTTTACTGCTTTTCAAAATGGATGTGCAGTGATTACTAATTTCCTGGCATCCTTCTTCCTAGGGATAATATCAGTGTTAACTGCTCTAAGAATTTTTCTAGGTTAGATGAAAATCTTTAATCAGAGACATGCGTTAATTACAGTAACGTGGAAAAAACCACTAACGTTACGGTCTTTTTGCCATGCAGTGTTCACTACATTACATATGAAGGTCTGTTGTACGTTGCCTGGCTATGGTAGGCCAATATAAAAATTTATATTGGCAGAAGCCTGCATGGCTTAAAGGTTTCATCCCTCATGAGTGACAGAACCAACTAGACAGTTTGATGGTATCCCCAGCTACTTTGGACATCTCTACATGACCCATATCTGCAACCAACTATATTCCTTTTTCACCAAAAGACATTCACTCAGACTTTTTGTACTTCCATATAAAAATACAAGCAAACATAAGCAATTGTATGTTTATAAAAGTAGTAGATTTTCTGCTTTTTAAATTCTTGTACTGAAAAATTCTTGTTTAGAAAAAGTGTAAATTCTCATATAGAAAACATTTCCTTGTTTTCTACAACTTTTATTGTAAGAAAATGTGTGCAGAAAGCCTTGATATTTATCTTTTATTTGAGAATATCGTACAGATTTTCATGAAGGAAAAATCCTCACTACTTACATACTTTTCATTATGTAGCTAGGTAGCTAACCAAATAATATATTTTTCTCTGGATTTATATTGATTCACCCTGCTGTGAATACAAATTATAGGATATGACATTAAGATAATAAGACTAAAAAGAAAAAAAAAGGGGGAAAATTTCTTTGTTTGCAAATCTGGAGCATTAATTGCGTTCCTGTGAGGCAATCTGGATGAAGCTTCTGCTAAGCAAATTAGATATAAACTGAAGGTGAGGGCAAAAGGGTCGCCACAGCAAGGGAGCATCGAGTGACAGGCACTGGGACCTCCGATGCATGGCTTGTAGAGCAGATGTTCACAAGGATGCAGTGATTATTGAACTGGTAATAAAAAAGCATCAGCTTACAGGCAGCCACGATGGATGCTGGTAATTATAAAGCATCCCCTGGGAGGAAAATGACACAAGTCAGCCGCATCTCTGCAATCACAGGGGCATAATTAAAGCTCTAGTAACAGTTGTTAATAGGGTGCAAATAAAACAGGGGGAAAATTTGAACACAGTCTTTTTCTTTTTTAAAGACACGGCAAAGGACAATGTAATTACAGAGACTGCATGCTTTTTAATTTCACAATACAGTAAAACAAAGACCTTTAATGTATTTTATACATGCATATACACACCATATCAAATAAGGCAAAAGTGATTTAGTCTTTGACTGTGTGGCATGATGGGGAGAACAGATTTCTTTAACAGAATGTTTATATTTTAATTTTCAAAATGGGCAAAACACAAATACATAAAGAAAATGTAATGTGTATAAATATTTGGCCATTTCACCCTCACAGGAGAGGTACAATGACAGTATATACGGTTAACTAGTACTAATGGTGTTATTGTAGACACAATAATATTAAGATACCAGGAAGGCAGGTTGTATTGTCTCTCATTAGACCCATTGGAAAAAGCAGACAATGTCCCCATTTTTATTAGGTATATATCATTATTATTTATAGGTATTTTTCAGGTATTTAAAGCATATTTTTTTGCATCCAAAAGTATAACTGGTATGACTGGTTAGGCTTACTGATCTACGAATACTTTGTGTGTTCCACATCTAGCATGCTTAGGGCTTAGACATCAGTTTGTGTTAGCTACATAAAAAATGTAGAATCTATCCTTCGTATACAATAAAGACCAGTCAATCACACTTTGGCACAGACATAAACAGTGCCTTTGGTCTAAATCTTTCAAAATTCAAGTATTCTCATCTAACGCTATAATTAGTCAAACATAGTTGCATTTCTCAGAAATTTTTGAGCGCAAGTTTTTGGAGTCTCTCTAATCCTCTCAATTTATTTGAGGTATTTTGAAACTTTGTTTTCACGTACTTGATGTCTTTACTGGTGTACCAGTTTTGCAGAATTTATCCAAGGGAACAGATTCTCCTCAAGAAGTGCGGTATTATGAGACTTTAGTACTATACTTGATTACCTTCCCAAATGTGAGCTATGTCATCTCATTGCTGTTTGCATTTTTGTTTCTCTCACTTTCCTTCAGGCAGTTTACCAGCCATCCGTTTTACAGGGTTCTTAACTCTATAGATGAACATCCAACATACAGCACCATATTTTGGTAGTCTCTTTAATCTCAGTTAGCCAATATTTAAGGTCTTTCCTGTTTCTGTTTCCATCAGAAGGATACACTGATGAGGACTACTGAGAAATTTTTGGTCCAATTTATTTATTAAAAATGCACAGAAAATTTGCTTTTTGTGAATGCAACATAAACAAACTCTAAGGAAAATTTTCTACTACAAGAACAAATTTGACTAAAGGGAAGTTTCCTTTTCTGAGTTTTTTATAAGGGCCAGATCTGTCCTTTGCCCTCTTGCAATGTCAACTTTTTTTTTTGCTTCCCGGTCCCTTAAAAACACATTTACCTATAGCTGCAATGCAAATATCAATGTATCCATTGCTTTTTAAACACTGGATCATTTATTTAATTACTACCAAAAGATTTGACATACAGATTCATAATGGAAGTTTGGTTTTGCAATCATTAAATAACAGAAAATTTCACTTTTTCTTTATTAAGACTAAATGAAGATTTTTCATCCAGAACTATGATTGATGGCTGACATTAGTATCTGCAGCATATCAGTATTAAGACGACATTAGGAATCATTGATAACTGCCTATGTATTCTATTGAACAAACAGCCAATACTAATTGCAGCAGACAAGCAATATGTTTAATGTAAAATACTCATGCAGTGTCAAATGAAGGAAATCTGAAGAGAATTCAATCAGATGTCAAATGTTGTGCATGAAATTAAAAAAAAACTATGTAAGAAAAAGATAAAATCAACATCAACTATATTTTACTAGGATGATACCCTTCAAACAATCAAAATGTTAAAAATTATGAAATTAGTTATATTCTAATGAATCACTGTTTTTTGTTTTGAAGAATGACATAATTGACTACTTGTATTTTCCCATATGCAAAAAATCTTTACTTCTATTTGGTTATGTATGAAAGAAAAAAAAATCTCATTTCTCCAATTCAAAAAAACACAGCCAAAACTTCTGATAACAACAGCTAGAATAAAATTTTTAAATGACATATTACTGTTAATATGTGAAAATAGAATATCCTGCCTCAGTATCCAAATAGATTTTTAAAACTGGAAATCATAGTTGTGGGAAGATTTTGACACAAGATTATATACCCCAAAATTAAAGAATTGTTGAATAATAAATAGAAGGAACAACTGGGTGAAGAAAGACTAAATATTTAAGTTTTCTATATACTTACCTTAGATAGAGAATACAGAATTGATTATATTGTGAATTCTGCTAACTTCAATATATAAAAGTAAGTCCTAGATAACTCTTTCTTATCATGTTCATCTTCCCCACGTGCAAGAAATGCCCACATTCCTTCACTGCATTGGACATGATGCACAAGCCCCATTGTCTAAAGATTAAATGTCTAGGAAACAGAACCCCTCTAAAGGTTATGATTGTGTTCAGTGTTACTGAAATAGTACTTTAAAATTGAAAGACTTAACTGAGAACATATTTGCTGTTGCATACATATATAGTAATTCTTTAATTTCACTAGTATTTCACCAGTATTAAATAGTCTTGATGACATTAGAATGATGCCCATAGTACAGAAAAATTGAAATGTCATGAACTCCAAGGATTTTACAGTATGATTATTTTTAGGTTTGATACTAGACATTAATAAAGTTTCGTCCCAGTAGTACCATCACTTGCAAATGGCAGAATTATCCACTTCCAGAAAACTGCAATCAGTAACAGTGAAACAATGGACTCTATATACAGAAAATTCAATCATTGTAAAAAGCCTGCCATAAAGAGAACTACCTACAGACTTAGAGCAAACTTGTTTGCCCTACACTGAAACCAAAGAAAACTGGCTGAATTTATGCCTTACACATAAATCAGTAATTTGGACTACTAATTTCACGAACAGCCTTATGTACAGCAGTGTTAATTGTACTCTTACAGTCTTGAGCTGCAAACTATGCGATACTTTCATCATATGTTTCAAAGTGTTTTAACAGTTTAGTATTTGATAGTCCCATTTTCTATTATTGCTTTGTTTTACATAATAAATTTTTACCTGATGTCAGAAAATTCTGAGATTTAGATATGTATTTCTTATATAGAATAATTAGTGAGTTTCTATTAATTAAAAATGTTTACCCAAATTGTTCTTCAGGCAGCACAAACACATTCCTATTGAACAAATAAGAAACAAAATTATAATCTTAAATGCAGTAAGAGTATTCCTAGATTCAATTGAACTCTCCCAGTACAAAAACATCCTCAGGAGGTAAAAATATCCTCATAAATTTAATGCAGTCTACATGGCCAAATTTCTGTCTGTTTCCTTCCCTCCAAGGAAAAGAAAATAGTGACATCACGGAGAAGCTCATATAACTTCCTGAGACCATAGAACCATTGGACGTTCTTATTCAAACAGACCATTCAAGGTAAATGCAGTTTCTTCACACTCTGCAAATAATACTCGTGCATTTGACTTGTTCTTGCTAGCTGTCCTTTTTTCAAAAGTGATGATGACAGTGCTGTTGACTTTGTCTCCTCCTTTGACTTGCCTTGTAAAGCCAGGCTCCTGGCAAGTCAAATTTTGAACCTCCAGAGAGATGAGGAACAACAAGCAGTCCTATTTTCTCTTCTCAGATTTTAAGGCCTTCTCTTCTAGAATTTTTGTTGCATTACCACAGAGAGAACCATCTGGTCTGGAGATTTTTAGCTCCAGTTGCCTACTTAAGCAGAAACCTGTCCTGTTTAGGGATAGCTGATGACTCTGCACACCACAACTTTGTGTTGTACTCTTGACTGCAATTAAATATGGGCTCTGCCATAGCTGGAGATGTGTTTATGCTTAAGTATTTACTGATAGTCATTAAATTTTTACATCATTTTCTGAGATTTTCAGCAGAAAAATGAGAGTCTATATTTATACTAATGTACTGCTGTTGGCATTCAGCTTTTTACAATATCTTTACTTTTGAAATAGCTGTCAGTTACTAGATTAATGTTATGGTCTCTATTAGTCAATACGGTAGCTAGCCAAATTCACATTTTGTTGCATTATTACTACCTTACCTGGTACCTGTTTTCTTCATAGAGAAAATGTGGCTGCTCCAAGACATTCTTTTGCGAGAACCTCTATATTAACGAATTTTTTTATTATAATTTCTTGTAATTTGTTATACTTTTTATTCTCTCACTGGAATCACTACCATTAATTAAGTATTAATTTAATTTGCCCCACAGATGATTTCCTCATCTCCAATTGCTTTAAGGTAATACTTGCTACCAGTGAATGTTGCAGTTGTCACCTACAGTTCTTGAGCTTGGACTCTTTGCAGATAAAATGTTCACCTGGTTTCATTTTAACTCAGATTTTTATGCAAAGCTGGGTACAGTTTTTTAAGTAATAATGTTATAATTCTGGGAAGCACTAATAAGAAAATGGTACTTCTACTGTTTGTTGGACTACTTAAAAGTGTAACAAAAGATTTCCCCTTAATGGTTAATATCAGCTATCATCAGTTGTTTGTCTTACAGTGTTATTTTTCTTAGTGTCTAGCTGCTACAGAGTAGTATCTGAGTTAACAGGGTTACTTCATAGTCAGTTCATAGTAGCTTCAAAAAAATGTGGAGTACATGCTAGTGAACATTACAATAAATTTAAAAATGCTTATTTTATACCTTTTTGACTTCATTTGAGTGTTTTCTGTCTTTTAAAATGTTCTGTGGCAACTGGATTAAGAAATATTTTATGTTGACCCCCATGACTGAAGCTATAACACTCTTTCTCAACCTGTATCCTGTTGTTGACAACAGAGAGGCTCTGTATTGAATGATGATTCCAGGCATTATACAGTGATGAACTTTTATATTTAAAATATATTTCACCTGCTACCAGTTGTGTCAAGGTCTGTTTTTTCTAATGAGCTGGAAATCTAAGGCAAATTTGACTTCAGGATTTCCATTTAACCAGAAATGGTCATCATTTTCAGGACTGTCTATCAAAGGATTGAGGATACTTTATATCCTCAATCAGTTTAAGGGATAGGAATAATCATTCTGGGATAAAAATATAATCAAAGTCCTATACCCTCATGTAACCATGAGTCGAGTCTTATAAACTGTGCACACACTGCTCACACNGGTCTGCAGTGATCTCATTGTTTTGCCAAATGCTTAGTCACAGCGGAAGCCCTTTACAGCTCCTGCTTCATAGGAATTCTTGGTGCAACAGTTCTGATTTTAACAACATCAAATTACCTCCGATTTGTTTTGTTTGATTTCCCTCTTGTGAATGGCTCTGTGCTTCAGATATCTCCATTTCTGTATGTTAACCCGCAGCAGGTGGGCAGATGTCACAGGGTGACTTTACTACCTGTACTTTCTCCTCTCTGATAGAACTAGTTCACATGCCAGTTTTAAATAGCCTCCCCAAAAGGCGTAATGGCCACCACCCACTGAGATCTAAGTCAGCCCTTGCTCACTTGGAGCTTGGCCAAAACTGCACCGCTGTGATGCAGAGCGTGTCACACTGCTTCTCCCTCTGATGTGGAAATGGAACTTTAACAGTCAGCAAATCTCCTTAATTTGAGTCTCTCGGTTGAGGACTATCAGTTGGAATCTTCACTTAAAATACGAGCAGCCAGCAGTAACAGCAGAAAGCCCCTTTCTAGTTCTCTGTCTAATCCTTGTTTAAACTTCCAAAGGTGTGCAAAGGCGAGGCTGCAGAGCAGTAGATGGAAGCAGTAATAACAGGAACAGTTGGTTTGCACAGGAAGAAAATGCATTGCTCGTTAGTTCATTTTCAATGAACACACAGCATCTCCTTAAGTAGCCTCTCCAACTCCTCAAACCGTCAGTGTACTATTCTGTATTTCTGAAACACTTATTGCTGTATCTTTGCAAATGTCAAAAATCTTTACAATATTTATGCTTATATATTGCTCACATTTAATATTTATGATTCTTTAAATTCCTTAGATTTAACCAAATGTAGAATGTTCTCACTGCATATTGTGTTGCAGTAAGAATGCATATTGTATTTATGCACACATGAACATGCATACTTATGTTAGATTAAATATGGGTAAAATTTGGACATGATCTTATAGGGATATAATGAACTTCAAATTTTTCAGTGAACATGATTAGAAATAGAACATGGTGAATTCTGATTACACGTAGATAAAGAGACCCGGGGATAGATTAGGTGAGAGTCAGCAAGCTGGGAGTTGCAGTGATATTACTGCCAGTTTGCAGGTTTGGTGGGACAGAAAGTATGAGCGGAATACTGATGGAGGCAAATGAAAAACTGATTCACCAGTTTATTTCTTACCTTAATTCTCTCCATAGGTAGTTCTTCTCCCTTTCCAGTGGAAGCATGTCTGAAAGAAAACAGCAACAAACAGAATATACCCTATATCACATATGGAAATAAATAGGTTGTCTACAGAAGTCGTTTGAAATGGATGGCTTGCCAGGGTACACATGATGACTGCTGCACCTCTTTGGAGACCCCTCATTTCACCAAGACCAGCAAGGCTGTAGGTAAGTACATGATGCAGAGCACAGCAGTGCTCACATATGTTGAACTGCTTCAAATATGCAGGAGCATGTAGGCAGATGACCACAAAGTGGAGGTATAACTGCAAAGCAAAAGTCTCCATTTAGTTGGCTGTTTTTTGTTTTTTTTTCTCTAAAGCAGAGTCCTGGAAGAAGTAGCACTTGGGAATGCTTAGCATACTTTCAGAAGTGAACACGTACTCCTGAGAGAATATTTCCCATCTGCTCTAGGACAGATTTTAAACACCAGCTGCAGAGTCCTTAAGTGCATTTTGAAGTTACCTTGCAGTACTTGCTATAAGCATTACTGCTACCTGGCAAACCTTATTGTGATCGGCTATTTAACCCTGATACCAGAGAAATAAAACTGTTTGGCTAGAGTATAAACAGGTCTGCACTCCCTCCATACTGGAGGAATGATTAATAAAACAGTGATTTGCCTGAGACAGTATATGGACAGCTCATGTCAAAGCTATAATCAAAAACATGATTCAGCAGCCACCTAACGCTGACAGAAAATGACTTTGATATTGCTGTGCCCTAAAGGAAATTAAAGAAAAAAAAGCTAGATATTCAGGACGCAATACTTGCTACTATGAAGGATGTAGTCCTTTCTGAGTCAATAGGAAACCAACAAGCAGATTACTAAAGGAAAGCTTAATTTCACCCTTCACTTTGCCCCTGACTGGCCATGTCACAAAATCACATGTAAGGCTTCAGTTCGCTTATGCACAAAACAGAAATGGTGTTTAGAGCACATGGCTGTTTCTTTTGTTTTTAAATGTCACTCATCAAATTAGACAGTTAAAATAATTATTTACAACCATTTACATTTCTTGTCGTTTCCCTGATGCAATAAAAATTCTCTAGATTCATTTTGTTCAAAAACAATGACAGTTTCATTTATTTTTGTATATTTTTCTTTAAATTCCAACTTTTTGGAAACAGTCCCACACTATACGGTTCCTCATACACACAGTTTTCAGCAGAGGCAATTAGATGAACTGAGCTTGAATCCACAAACAGTGTCAGTCCACCTAAATCTACATTTTAGATGAATAAAATATTTGGTTGAAAGGCTTTGAACAACTCTAATGCTCGTCTTTGTCCCTCTCACAGAATTCTGGGGAGCTTGAATAACTTTTGTGAAAACATCCTGAGAATTTTTTATTGCAGTTGTTATATGAATGTAAGGATTTTTTAATATGCAAGTAGTGACAAAATCTCCTATATTCCCAAAACTTCTCAATAGCCTGCCTCAGAGCATGAAATTTTCATGCTGTAATTTGGTTATGTCAAAATTGGAATACTCTATTAAAAATTTATTTTTTTATCCAAAGTTCTTATCAAATAAAATTCGTATAGTGTGAAAGAAGGTTCTTGTTAACCAAGAACAGAATTATAGGGATGTTACTGTCTGGTATCTCACCACAATACTTCAGAAAAAATAAACTTTTTAAGGAAACACTCAAAGCAAAGTTAGAAACTATATGTGTTTATATATATTAGTAGACAAGCAATTTTTATGGGGGTAAAAAGTTCTGCTAGTACTTTCTCATCCACCATTTTAAAATGATTTCATGTTGTTTTTACCAAGCTTTTATTGTCAAAAAACAGCTTTCATCACCAGACTGGGGCCCTCCGTTCAGCATTTTTAGAGCAGTCAGGGGTGAGGGTATGGAACTCCCATGCCCACATTAATAAATTGCCATTTGCCTCTGCCCTGCTATCCATTGCTCCCTATGCAGTAACAGATCATATACTGATAGTAAATCAGATGCAGTATGTTTTCCTAATTTTAGTTTTGGACTAATCTATCTAACAGTAAAAACATCTGGTCTGGTTTTGCTTTTATTCTAATTTATACAGCAGGAACCTGATCACCAAGGGACTAGTGGAGTCACACAAGGTCAAGTTCTGTACCTGCATGAAGTTAATGTGGGATATATGTGAATAATAAGGAGTTGCTTTATTTTATGTTATACCATTTTTACAGGAGTAACACTAATAATAAAACTTTGATATTATAGCAGATTTAAGCAATAAATTCCAGACAAGTGAGAAACAGGGACTGTGATACAGTCAAGATACAAGAAAGCTGAGCATGTGATAGCAAAATCATTTTGGTGTGAAATGGGCTAGCCCCTGATATGGATTTGGCAGAGTTTATGTTATAAACAACATAATCTTGAAAAAAAAAAGTAATGCTTGTGAGAATTTTGCTTGGTAGACCCATGGCAGGCCATGCATAATGGGTATCACTGTTACTACCATGGAAACTTCAACAAAGAAGCTATAAGATTTATAATAGGAAGTTGCTTTGTTTCTGTACTTAATATGCTGAGAGAACAATAGAAAGACAACTCTAGTGCCATGAAAAAAGACAATAAACAAAAGAAATTCCTCACAGAATGTTTTCATTTCTGTTCTCACTTGAATTTTAAGGGTTTTTTTATTTGAAGTATATTTCAACATTTAGGAGAATTTTGATAAACTTGATAGAAACTGTATTTTTAAATTCTGTGGCTCTTTCTCTGCTGTCAAAACAGCTAATTCACTACTTTGTTTCCTTTGTTTTATAAATCAGAGAATCTTGGGGTCATCCTGAGGCAACATAAGAGAATATAAAATAAAATTGTTATAGCCTGGGGGCAAAAAAAAGGCTTTCCCAAATCAACAGTATGTTAGGGGACTTCTGCTCCCTAAAGTAACGTTACTGTTTATGCACTCCTAGCTTAAAGTTTTTTTTTACTTGGCCTTAGGAAGAGTGCATAAACAGCAACATTGCTTTACTCAGAAGGAATTAATTATTGAAATCGGTTATTGTTTCTTACAGACTACTGCAATCAGTCTGCAATGCCTTGGTGTAAAAAAATAGTTGTTGTTTGCTGTCTTTGTGAAGGTGAAATCAAATAAATCATAAAAAGCAGGTTTCTGGCGTAAGATTTCTGCTCTCTTCTACCTCCATAGATTTTTTGGCTTTTACTGTACTTTGTGCTGTGCTAGCAGGGGTAGATACTCACATTGGCTGCAGGTAGTAAAAAAGTTTTTTCTTTGGCCAGCTACATTTTGAAATAGAGTCCATTTTTATCACACAAAACCTGATGAAACAAGATTTGCTCTGTCTAGTATGACTTCAGCATTCAAAGGCTTGGAATCTGGAATAAAACACCCCACAGAACTACAGTTGGGGTTGTATGGAAACACAGTGGGAATAAGGGAGAGCTGTATACCGTGCAAGCTCTCTCATATGACACAGGATGCCCCAGGCCAGGCATCCAACGTCTGATTTATACCAGACCAGAATCTGGCCCTTTGTTTCTTACTAAGGTCACTGTTTTTCCTTCTTTGTTGTGATTAAAGCTATTTCTATCTTATTTCTCTTGCTGTAAAAACCCTTAGAGTGAAAGAGAAAATTCTTTTTCCAGCTGTATTTTCTAACATATTCATGGCCACTGGGAAGACTATAAAGCAGCCATGATTTTCAAGTTTTCTCTCTAATGTGGGTTATACTACTGTCTTTTTAGTTACCACCCAGCTTATTTTTTACTTCCCTAGAGTGCATGCCTGTCTAATGTTATGCTCTAGTCCTCACATAAAACTTTTTCTGAATATCTAACTTTTCTGGAAAAGGTGACTCTACATTCAGAGACTGTTCCCAGAATGGGTATTTCCTGACACCTGAACATTAACTGTCTATGAGCAACACATGGCTTCTTCAAAGATATGTCAAAGAGGGCAACTGCCAGAACTTCCTGCAGTTACCAAAATACCTCTGTGAGTAATATTGGTTCAGGGTTTTTAGATTCCCCTAGAACTTGAACTTGCCACAAAGGACAAGAGGTAACAGCACACATGCTGCCTTCTTGTAAAATTCAGGAGAAGCTCTGACCTCTCCTAACAGCTGTTCTTGCAACCTCAGGATGCTATGTGCTGATTTAACTGCTTTGACTTCACTGGACTTGATGATGGAGGAAACCTATTATACACACATACATGCTAACGACAATATGTATTTTACTAACTATTGAGAAAATATGTCATTCAATTTAATAGTATGGCCTAATGGGTTCAGAATTCTGAAATCTCAGAACTGACCACCTCTCTCAAGTGGT
Organism: Arenaria interpres; assembly: GCA_013399435.1. Lineage (NCBI taxonomy): Eukaryota > Metazoa > Chordata > Aves > Charadriiformes > Scolopacidae > Arenaria > Arenaria interpres. The sequence continues at coordinate 39,771 of VXAK01022130.1, forward strand.
GTGATACATAAAATTTATATTTATTTCTGGACATCTAGCTTCATATGCATAACAATAAGTTGATATACAGAAATTGTGGCAGAGCTCCACTGGAGCCAGTGGTTCTATATTAATTATGACTATAATTACAATGGAAGATGCAGTTCCCTGTACCCAAAATTGCAACTTTGACATCTGTAACCATACATCCGCTGCTTGTTTGATAGGTTACTTAAAGCCAGCCTAAGCTGGCCACACCACTACTCTCTGCTAGGCATGCTAATAGTGTTAACTTAAACAAATATAATGCATCACATTCACCAGTTCTTGGCCTACAATAAGTGATTTACCATGTGGAAACAAAGATTCTGTTCATACCCTTAGAAAATAAACTGACTGTTGCTTCAGAATGCCAACTGTACAAAACAACACCTTAGAGTTAGACTGTGGGGCTCCTGAATGTGATGGTAGACCAACGTCTAATTCCCTCTATAGGAGGGATTGAGAATATTTTCTGTATAAATATAAAGTTGCAATTTTGTGACTCCCTGAAATGTATGATCCTTTCCCGCAGAGATTAATGTTGGTATTTATCCTAACTCTGAAACCAGAGTTACCTATGTTCTTAAGAAATGATGTTTAATCCTATAAATCTAAATAAAAATGATAAAAATTGGAGACATTCCTATTTTCATTTACAGAAAATTTGCTAGATGACAAAAATTTGTTTAAGTGTGAAAGGAGAATTTATCTTCTGAGCTGATAGAAAAAGATATTAGTTTTCTGACCAGAGATTCTGTCAAAGAGCATAGGTTCTCAAATTCATGGTCATTTGTTGCTTCATGCAGCACATGAAATATATTATTCATTTAATGACACAAGAGTTAGTTTAAAAATACAGAATTGAGTGAGTCCTGCTGAGTGAAAAGCTGTCACATTCACGTATTCTCAAATAGGCTAACATATGAATTAACAAAGAAAACTGCATATACTTATTCTGACTTTATGGATGTATGAATTTGATTTTCTGGTGTGGTCTGCTGGTACTGGTAAGGGACAGAATTGGGGCCAGCCCGATAAAAGCACAAAAGTTACTGAAAACTCAAAATTATTGTACATGGAATATTGACAAGATGTAGAAATCTCAATTTTCATTTAATCTCTTGCATGGGTTTTTTGAAAGTGAAAAAATAGCATGAAATGAAAGCTATGACAAAACCCCCTCATTTTCCTCTCCTAAAGAAAGTTTACAAATGTCAGAGGATATT
>VXAK01022131.1:7056-63884 GCA_013399435.1 Arenaria interpres
CTTTTACAGTATTGTAATTGTAGAAAACTACCAGTTTAGGGAGAATTCTTAGAGATCTCAAAAATCTGTGCAGGACCTTCAGTTGTACTTGGCATCAGTTTTACACAGTACTCCCTGATATATGAAAAGGCTTTTGTTGTGGCCAATATCTGGCCAAGTAACAAAACAACTGTATTTGTCATTTGTCATGTTGCCAATATAACCACAATTTGAAAAAGAAGGAGACAAAGGAAGTCAAATACTAGAAGAGAGAAGATGAGAAATGTGAAAAAGAAGACTAGGGAGGGAAAAGAGGAATTTGGGATGGAGGGAATAAAACAGAAAGAAGGAAAAGAAGGAAGCTTGAGACATGCCTTTTTAGGCATCCCTTTGCATGAGAATAAAAGGAGAGGGAAGGAGACACAAATACTTCAGATGTTTTTTTGGAAGAAAACTGAGAGTCTGGAAGCTTGGAAACTACTGGTGCACGTTGCTTCTTGTAGCAGTGCTGTGGTCTTTCCTAAAACTTGAGAATAATAATACCTCAGCCTTGTCTAGTTTTAGTTCTTTTGGGAACTGGCAGGACAGCAACAGCTAATAGTAAGTGTTTAATATTTGTAATGCTGTCTAAAGTGCTGTGATTAATATGTAATCCAACATTTGAGCTCTCTCCAAACACAAAGAAACTGTGCCGATGTGAAAATAACACCCATGGGCTTTCTTCAGATTATGCATTACTATATTCTGTGCGCTGTTTCATGCTGATGTGGAATTGCCTTTTATAATGGACTCCACAAGGAATATGGTAATATGCCACAATCGTGAATTTCGTTAAAGATTTGTTGGAAACCACATGAAGAGACAATGTCAGTTGGCAAATCAACTCTGCAGTGTTCTCAGGCTTAACCTTTATCCCGTAAACCATATGCTTCCCCATGTGCTTAGTTTTATCAGCTAATGTTTCAGACACTGGTTGATATATGATCCATGATATATTAATTTTCATTCGCCCTTTAACTTGTTGGGTTTTTTGGAAGTGCTATGGCCCCTAAAATACCTTCAGGTGCTGAATTGTGGCTCAGAAGCACTACAAGCTCAAGAGCAAAATTTTGCTTTTTGCTTGCCTCTACTTAACATCATGCAATGAAAACATCTTCATTTTTTCTAGCAATACCAGGGAAAAGAAGATCCACGCTGAAGGAGGAAAGTCAACATTGGATGGTTATCGAAACAATGTCTAAAGAAGTCTTAAGAACAGTCCCAGCACAGGTTAATCATAAAATCTTTGACACATCTACTCTTGTAAATGGGATGACTTGGTATATTTGTCTTATTCATGACAGGTAGACAACTAGATGTTTAATCTTGAATAATATGGACCAAATTAAAATTTAAATTCAGATTGCAGAATATCAGAAATCCAACTCACAGGAATTTTTTCACTGGAGGCCAGGTTACCTTTTGAGATAAGCATTTTTCAGGCTTTTTGTTTGTTTGTTTGTTTTATTAATTGCAGATAAACATCTGATCTTACATCTTTTGGAGTTCCAGGAATCTACGAGTGAATCACTTATTATATGGATAGATCGAGTTACTTTGGTCCCAAATGGATTCTGGTCAACAAACCAACAGGGAAACCAGCAGCACTGTTTTGAAACAGCCATGACAGCAATAGCAACAAAATTCAGCTGTTCCCTTATCCTGAACTATGAAGTCAGTGAAGGAGTCATTCCCAGAGAGTGAAGCTGACCTTAAGGCTCCTATTAAAAAATGAAGGGAAAAGAAAGGAGTAAAAGGAAAACTATGGGAATTTCCCCAAGTCCTTTTCCACTTTAAAAATGTCTAGAACAATGTAAAAAGAGATTAATTTTGAGGGCTGAATTTCAGTGACAAAAAGGAAGAAAAGCTCTGAGAACAAAGGACGTAATAGCTCTTCTATCAAACCACTCTACCCACAGCATTGCTTTTTGGCTCGACCTTAACACAACAGCATTTTTATTTCAATACATAATCTAGTTAAGGAGAAAAAATGTTGTTCTGGATCATGCATTCCCTCTCCCCATCTACACATCTTCTTGCCAGAATCCCACAGTAGTAGGGTTGTTCTTTGTGTCAATGGAATATGATTGAATGATACATATGTTCATTTCAGTCTGTTGTTTTCCAAATAAATATGTGTAGCACACAAAAGAAACATATTGCATACACATAAGACACAGGATAGAGGAAGAGGCATAAAAGTTAATAAAATATTTTATGAAATGAAGACTTTCATGAAACTGGTTTTAGTTAGAGAAAAATGAAGCTTTTAACCATAATCAAGGCTTCAAGCTATTACGGAAATAATCCAAGAGAAATGAAATGAGAATGAAGTACATGAAAGCTTCTGGGTTTGCAATCGTAACAGCTGTGTCTAGAAATCCTGGGCAAGGGGGGTTGTTATTCAAATATGTCTGTTTTAAATAACATTTTCAATTCAAGCATACATCTCTGTCCATTAAAACAAAGAAGAAATCCAGGGCTAAGCACACAGGACGAACACCGTATGATCTTCAATAAACAGCCTTATAATCAAACGCCATGTAATTAGTGCAAGAATTGAATACCAAAAATATGTTGTGATTCCATGAAATGTACCCTTAAGGATTTGTGAAAAAGAATAGATATTCTAGGACCTGGGCCCATTTATCCCATTCTGTTACACATGAAAGAAATTATATTAAATCAACTGAATATCTGGAAAAAATTAAATCATCATCTCTCATTGGCAAGCCTAAAGGAAAAATTCACAAGAAAGCAGTTTTATATAATAAAAGTTCTCATGTTTCATGGAGTAAAAGGGAAAAAAGTAACTGCCAAAGGGAAAGTTCTTGTTGCTTTTGGTTATTCTTCTTCTCAGACAATATATTATAGAGGTCTCCTCTGCTCCCTTTTATTACCTTTATTCAATGATCCAAAGTTGCAGACATAGTACCCAGAGTTCTTTAAATGAAGCCATTTCAAATTCTATCGCAGAAAGTCTTACAGGAACAAACTTTTCTCTCTAGCAGCTGATACAGTGACAGTCATTGGCACTATACGGTAGCAACCAAAATAGACTGGTCCCCTCAGCAGGATTCTTTTTAATGATAAAAATGTCTGGCTTTTTTACTACCCTTGAGTTCTGTTTAAAGTAGCATGTGGGCCAAAATCTATCTTTGTTAATGGTGTTTCAGAGGTGTAAATGAAAGCAAGGACTTTCTCCAGCAGACCAAGCTCACCACGGGCTCCAGATGATTTACCTCAGAGATGGCTTTAGTTCAGTAATGGAGTTTTACAAGTCACACTGCACTGGTCTTTTAATTTATACTTAGTTTTGGCATATCGTGCTTGTGCATTAGTTATCATTAAATTGCCATAAAATATTCAGGGCTCAACTTTCATTTAATTTGCACTCTGACGTGAAAATCTGATGATTTTCACCAGCTGAGGCTGTGTTACTCAGCCTTTACTACGGAGAAGACATAGGTTATGAATAGTAGACATTACAAATGAGATGCACACTTCCATGTCTGCATAACAGAGATAAACTGAAATTTCTGTTTTCCTTCCAAAAAACAATCCTGTGAGCAAACAGTGGTTCAGCATCTTCTTTATGATTTTAGCAGCAACATGTCTTCCCTGGTGTCCTCTTACATCTCAGGTCATTCTTTAGTAGGTCTTAGTCCTTCCCCCACTCTCCTCAAAGCCCTGCTGATCTCCCATTGTTCATTTTCTTTTGACAAGTCAATTTATTCACGTTACTGAATCTTTAGCTTCTGTGGTAAGGATTTTGTGATCTCCTGCTGAAGGCTACATTAAAGAAATTAGAACTTGTAATGGGAAAACATGGAGGTTACTCTTTTTCTTCTGTAATTCTCCATAATGCTATTGATGTGTCTCCCTTACTGCTATTACTTTTTCCTCCACTCTTCTNTAGAAAAAGAATCTGCTTTACAGGCCAGCATATTTTAAGAACTCTACAAGCAGGATTACAATTTTATTATTTTATAAAATGCTATTAAATATATTTCAATACTATATGTTTTATTCCTGCCTTTTGGAATGCAATAACAATATTTTTTTTAAAAAGTTATAATAACTTTAAAGATTAAAATCTGTCCCCCCTCTTTTTTTTTTNTTTTGGAAACCTTCTTTCTTCCAGCTGGGGTCTGAATTTTGTCACTATGTGCTATGGTGTTTCCTGTGCCTGAACTATTATTCCTATGCATGGCTTTTGTCAGTATTTTTATAAAGCTCAGTTATTAGAATCTCTTATTTCTGGTCTCTGATACAGAAATTCCTATTTTTTTTTTCCTTCTTGCTCTTCACATGTGATTATTCAAATACACTTCATACATAAAAAATGTACAGTTTCAAATTGTCTTCCTTGCCTATCATTTTGATAACATCAGGCTATATTTGAACATATCCACTTTCTCTTTTTGCCCAGCTGATGAAATTCAATCTTCTGATTTTCATATAGGACTGGTTGACTTCCATACATTTCNAAGCAAAAATCTCAATTACTTGCTATCACATAATCTAATCCATACATTTCTGGGATTTTACACTAAAACTACCAAAGGCTTTTCACCATCGGACAGCTGCTCCAGAAACTTACAGTCTTACAGTTAGAAAACTTTTAAGTTCCCACCTGAATTTATATGTGGCAGATGTAGGCTCTTTTACTGTGGTGCCAACAGATATTTTTTTTTTCTGGTTACAGTGGACCAACTGATTACCAAAAGGAATCAGCAAAATAACTGTGGGCATCTGGGCAAACAGCACTATAATCACCAGATTGCTCATCAAAGGAGAGAAACAGAAAGAACAGACCATTTATACAATGAAATTTAACACTGTTTCCCTTTGCTTGGATGGAGAATTTTCCTCTGCACCAGAGCTGGAGTAATTCCTTCAGTCTAAATCTGGATGAAACTTGATTAATCTGGGTTTCCTGACTTCAGGAAACTTGCACAAGCTGAAACTTCCCCATGAACAATTCCCTCAGACGTTCATTGGCACAGCTTTGTGTGCAAACAGGACATTAGCAATATTGAAGTAGCACTGAGACACACTACATCTGTACTTACTTTCAACCCTAAAACTTTTCTTTTCTCTTCAATGTCTTATCCGGTCCTTGTGTACTTTCCCAACAGTTGCTTGGGTGCAGTGCCTAAGTTTTGGTTTATATCTTCTAGATGATATACAGTAGTGAAATTTAACTCAAAAAAGAATTTTACCTATATTTTTGCTATATTGGCTGTGCTGGATAAACGGTCTTTCATCAGCTAACTCTGATCCTGTTTCTCTTAATGGCAACACAGAGATGACAGTGCTCACAGAGCAGAGACCGCATGGTAACTTGTTGCAGATGGTGAGCTGAGCAAATGTTAATTGTAGTTTAATTTTAAGCAGTGAGAGTCACGTTGTGCAGGCTATGAAACAAAACAAACAACCTCCTCTATAAGACAACCCTGCAAATCAGATGTTTTAAGGCCATTTAATTACATTATCTTGAGGTTCTGTGAAGCTACCAGTATCTGTCTGTGTGTCTCTGGTTGTATGTATGTGTGTGTACATAAATTAGAAAAACACTTTCAGAAAACACCACATACTTTTCAAATAGAAACTGAAAAGCAATGTTTTAATACTTCATTTCAAACAAAAATAATCACAAAGTATTAATTTAGGTATTTTTCTTGGATACGTGCCTTTACAAATGTAATGTCTGACCTGGAAAATGGTAAAGAAATTCACATCTTCAACCAATGATAGTTTCTTTTTCTGTCATGTTAACAGCAATCTGCTGTTTTGCTGAACTGCCATCTGGGTTGATATTTTCTATAGGGTAGTGTTTTTTTAGGAATGTTTTCCAAGTATTTAATTGATAGAAATAAAGGTCTGGCTAACATTGTGTTTCATTCTTGTTTGCAGTCACATTATTTTGTAGATAATAGATAAAACACCATTGTAATTCTAACAACTAAATATTTTTCCTTAAAGCCTATGAGAAAAATCTAGATTCTCACATTCTTTGTGCATTAGTGTCTCAAAGGACATGTTCCCAAGTCTACTCAGAAAAGAAATGGTTTAACGCAGAAATTCAAAACAAATAAACAGAAATATTGGCTGAAGGGTTGTGTGTCTTTTATTTACAGTGCCAGAGGTCCTGGAGTCGGGCTGTGGTTAGCCATGGCACAGACCAGTTACATCTGTCTCACTCTATGCCCCGTGTTCCCGGACTGCAGCATCCACCTCCCACGCTCCCTGCTGAGTGCCATGGTACATCTCATTTGTGCCAGTTGGAGCTGGTTGGCTGCTGTGAACTGGAACCAGGCATCCAAAAGCCGAAGAGAGACTGAAATGCTGTGTTGTAGTTGGCGTTGTGTCATCAAACAGAACGCATGCTCTCTCAGAAGCTCTATTGGGAAATGCACCTTTGAATTCAGCCTGGTTGCTGCCCCATGAGCTGACCTAGTGCTGGGTTCATTATAACCATTGTATCACTCAAGCTACCTACATGCATCTGTGAATCAGGGTAGTCTTTCCTCTGTCACATGAACTAACCTGTGAATGCTGTCTTTTGCTAGGAGGAGCGATAAGGAGGGCTACTAAAACTGGTGTACCTTCTCCTTTCCTGTTCTTCCCACACCCTGGAACCATGAGTCATCCCATGGGCCATGGTGGTAAAGCTGCTCCCCTCCTCTACAGCTTGTCGAAAACTCTCGGTGTTATTCCTCCCACTTCAGGGAAAGCCTGGACATAGCCTTTTTCTTTTAAATAAAATATTTCAAAGTCAGAAACTGTTAGTTAACAGAAAAGAAAATTTCCCATAGAATGGAGATGGTTATGAAAAAAAAAAGATTTTTGCTAAAAAGACCCCAACAACTTATTCTATGAAAACATTTCAAAAAATCATTCCTGTGTTATTAGAATAATGGGAAGAAAACAAATTGTAAACAGTCAGTTGGACTGGCATAAGCAATACTGCTGAGGTTCAGCTCAGCTCTGGATATAGTGACAGATCTATTTTGCTACAATCACTTCAATGATCACCTGCAGCTCTATTTTACAATGTATATACTTCAAGTAAATTAATTAGAAAAAGAATCTGCTTTACAGGCCAGCATATTTTAAGAACTCTACAAGCAGGATTACAATTTTATTATTTTATAAAATGCTATTAAATATATTNCTTTTTTTTTTTTTTTTTTTTTTAAACATGTCTGTATTGATAGTTGGGAGAGAAAAAGGGAGCTGGTTTACTATTTGTATCTGAGATTTATAATAAGCATTTTTTCAGTTTTCTTCTTCCAGGGTTAGACACTCTTACATTGAATCCTTGATTCCATATGAGTTAATAAATATATTTCCCAAATATCAGACCAGAGCAATGTAGGTTGATGTCAGTAGAGCTTCTCTTGAGATTAATGTCCTCAGAGCCCTTAACTTGGCTACTGCTAGAAAAAACAATCAGAAGGACACAAAGCAAAAATGCCATAGAATGATGCAACTGATGTTAAAGTATGCTCACTGCAGGGGGGTTAGACTAGGTGACCTTTAAAGGTCCCTTCCAACACAACGCATTCTGTGATTCTATATCATGAATGCCAACTGCATGTCTGATACGCTAGTGCTTGAGTGTGACCAGTTTATACACTGCACCAATAATTTCCAAATTATGTTCTGTAGGTTCAAGTAATTATGACTTCCTTGGATTACTGTAAGTGAGAATTACTTGCTAGGGAGTTGTACTAGCGTTGTGAAATTTAAGATACTACAAGTTATTAATACTCATGCATTTTGTAATAAATTCCAGGAAAGCAGAAATCATTTCTATGTGACAACTGTAGCATTACATGAAGGCATTCTAATGCAAGCAGTCATGTTATCCTCTTTAGGAGCATTTTTTGAACATTTTAGAAATTTATATAGAGGGTATAAATCACTGCAATATATGGAGTACAAAATGCAAACCTACAAACACACATACAATTTCATATTGAAACATCATAGGAAACTGGGTAAAATTTAGCTAATAAGAAAATAAACTTTAATTCAAGTCTTCAGTTTCAAATTGACACATTGAGGACATTATGACCATTATTATGCTACATAAAATCTTTTACAGTATCTATCCATGAAATAACTATAATATAATAGTCTTCACTATTTCTTTTGAATAAATGGCTATGTCAACATACAATACACAATACAAAGCCCGTGCTCTAGTGAATTCCAAATCCTTGTCTTATTGAACTTTGTTTCTGGTTTATTTTTCCATCCCAAGCAAAACATCATACATCTTTTAGCGATAAATATGATAACCCAGCTCTGAACTGTACTTGTTTAGCTAAGCAAAAGCGCTCTGAAGTTTTCCATCTCTGGGGCCAGCAACTGCGTTTTCCTGAAAGGGTTTAACACCAACCAGTCCACAAGCTGGGCTGGAACAGCAGACAATAGCTCTGAATGTTAATAAAAACCACTCTGCCACACCACATGCTTGCATAGTCAGCAGTGCTATCTTATGTTCAAATATGATTAAAGAAAGAACTGAGATTCCTTTCCCAACTCCTTCTGAAAACTGATGCAAATTATACCTCTTAAACAGCAAACTGTAAATTTGGTTTTAGAAGAATGGCAGTCTGTCTAATGTGAGTGGAATATAAGCCAAGTATGTGAGTCTGAAGCTCTGACTCCCATCTTTGGCCTCAGTGGGAATTCCTGAGACAGCCTTCATAAACAAGATACAGTATAACCTTCATGTATCTGTGTGCATACGCATAACTGATAGACCAATGAGGCACAAAATGAACATTTATTTTCACCCAATTAATTTCAAAAGCATGAAAGTGTTAGTAACAAGGTAGGAAAAACCTGACCCATTATGATTTCTCCAGCAAATCCTCAGAAAGCACATCTCTCCATCTCTTCTCTGCATATTTACATGGAACAAGGAAAAACATTATCTTAAGCACCTACCTCAATTTAGATTATATTTCAGCATTACCTGCCAGTTGTGTCCAAATTGAAATTACAAAATATTCTAAGAAAAATATATGCTCTTGAGAGTTTTGAATCAAATAAAAAGAAGTGCAAGAAATACAATTTATTATAAAGACTATTTCAGAGCTGTTATAGCAGGGTTTGAGTAATCAGAATTCTCTGATTTTCTAAATGCTTTTCTGAGCTAACCATATGGTTTATTCATATATAATATATAGTAATAATCTGACAACCTTTTCATCTGTTTGAAAATTTATAACATACAGAAAGAGTGAGTAGCACGATGTGATGGATTTAACTTATGGGCTGATTGTACAAACAAATGTTAGAGAGGTAAAATTGGAAGAGTATTTAAGGGAGATCTTCGAATTTTACAGGACAGTCATGCCAGCAAGGCTGGCTAAGTATGATTAAAAATAATAGCTTTTGGATCATGTTCATAGTTTACAACAAAGTTTAATAATTTCAGAAACAGATATTGCAGGCTCTAAATCATCCTTTCCAAAAGAAAAGTGGGAGCCATCCATTCTTGTAATTGTAACTATGGATTTGTTGTTTGATTTTACCACAAATGTGCATGGTCCCTGTTAATGCTTTATTCTTAACAACTAAGAAATTCCAGGTATGCTGAATGCAATGGTAAATCAGTCTAAATAGGTATGAGCTTTACATATACAAGAAAACAATATTCTGGGTGCTAATCTAGAAAAGCATCATAGTTTGGTAGACCAGACTGCATAAAAATATTCTGAGATGTCACTGCTAGTAGTCAATATTAACCACATCCAGCATACATCTGCTAAAGTTTAAGTAGGCATGTTATATTTTTTTCTGAAAGATAGAAAAAAAAAACAGACAACTGGACAGTCAGCACAAAAGACCAACAACTAATATCTGAATGACAGGAAAAACCTCTTATACTACAAGATCTGACACTTTTACCTTTCTACATCAACCATGGAAATAAGAAGTGACAATGAAAGTAACTTTAAAGGAGAAGGATAACAGCTTCTAAGGGTATGTGAATTGAAAGGGAATTTGCCATCAAGAACGAAAAATCAGGCAAATTGAGGTGAGAAATCAGGCACTTGGGTTTTAGTAATTTCTGTGACTCATTAAAAAGCTTTTTTTCTTCCCTGTGTCCACTGTTTATGCAGAAATAATTTAACGTAAACAAGACTTTACTCGTAAAAAGAATTGTAGCTCTCTCATATTTTCTGTTTAACTCTCTTTTTCCTCCTGTTTATGGTGCTTTGCACAAGGGATGGAACAGTTGGAGCACTCTAAATCCTTCTTTTGTACTTTGTTTAACTTTGGTGAGCAAAAATGGAAATGCTAATCCCTTCTGCAGACACATGATTTCCTTCCTTTCTCCTTCTCTCTGAGACATTTGCGTTTCTGTTTTCTGGTCTTTGTTCCCTAGTCCCAGCGAGGTTCATATGATGCACTCCTTTTTCCAGGGTCCTCGCGTGAATAAGGTTCCACAATCCAGCAATTCATGAAATGCAAGTGATACTGAGGCAGGCAAAGGATATATCAAAGCAACTTCCTACCTCTGTCCTCTTACTCCGCCTTTAGAACAAACAAACAAATGAACAGAAAGAAGAGTCAGGGTGTTCAGTATCTCAGAAGGAAACACTCTAAAATACTGGCCTGAATTTTAGCCCTGAAACTGATTGTAGCCTACTTCAATGATTGCAGTGATTTTTCTTTGTTCAATATAATTCTGACCACACATTTAAAATTGGGAAATGATTCATCAATAATGATTCAGTAAATAATAAAGTTGCACACCAAGAACAAGCTGAGAAAAACCATGTGTTTGGACATGAAGCAAACTCTCTGGCACCTATATAACATTCATGAAAATGTTGGAGGATTCTAGCGTTAAAGGCCTGAGGGAAGTAGGATGCCAAAGAAGAAGGATATAGGTGCAAAAAGGGAAAACTCTTTGCTATGCCCCTTGGTAAAGTTCTTCATGAACATTCAGTGGACATAGTTTGGAGTGCTAAATGCCACTTTTACTTAGAAAATGAAAACATATCAAATTCAATTAGGTTAAGGTACATACATGCAGGTTAGAGGGTATTAGCTGAAAAACTGTATATTAAATTCTAAAATAAATTTTTTACAAGTTTGTAATAATAAATCTTTCCAAATTTTAGAATGTCTGTAGAAGGAGTTACAATGACTTTGCGATCTCTTCTCAACAGTAAAGTCAAGGAAACCAAGCTTCTATTGTGGGCATTTTATTAGTAAAGGTTACATGTGTGCCACCCAAATAATCGGAAACCTGACCTAAATAGACAACAGTTTCTAATAATTTAAAAAGAGCAAAAAAATCAAAAATTAATAAAATAAATAGATTACTAACCAAAGTGACACAATGTATAATATTTTATAACTTCAACTATGAATTCTCTTCTATTATATGAAAAACAAACTACATATTATGGAAATCTTTTAGGGGAACCACACAAACTTACTTCTTCTAAAAAAAATCCTTGCATAAGTTTAAATTTACAATTAATCTGTCAAAAATATAATTTTTTGTTTAAGACCAATGAGGTGACATTTTCATAACAACTTTGTTAAGAATAGATGGCTCTTGCCCCTGCTTGGTGAGCGTATCCTATAGTCTGGTTTACACCCATCTCTTTATACCAATTCAATCTGACTATTATTTGGTGCCTTCTTTTGTGAGTGCCCCACATTTGCTTCCTCATACTAACGTTAATGTTAACAAGCTAATGCTAACATAAATACATTTGTTACCTACATTTTGGCTGTGAGACATAGCATATCTTGAGAAATGAATGCCTATGGACCTCCCTCATATGACCAAAACACAATTGTCCCTACCACATAATGTGAATGACCCTGTTTTGCTCATCTGACAGATGAACTTTTGGTCACAGAATATGGAAAAGAGTTGGAGGAGACTCAATGTGTCTTTTTAAGAGACTGTGGAACATGAAAGTACATCAACATCTTCATTTATTGCTTGTACTCTATAGTTTTAGACCAGGAGCACCTTTTAACCAGGGGCCAAGCAGAAACAACCAAGTGAATGACACATTTTAGGACTCCCTTGTCACTCCTTCCAAAGCACGATATTATCTTGCCCTCCTTGTTAACAACCAGTACCAGACCTTTCCAGAGCTGATGCAGCAGACTAAAGACATGTACTTCTGTTCAGGCTGGCAGATCGAGAAGGTGCCAAGAGGTAAACTGGGTACCACTTACAAACTCTTTCTGAGGGTCAGACAGGATTTTTCGTTTTGTGGCAAAGCAAGTATTTTTCGCGCACATTCTTTTTTATCACAAGTTCCTGGCGATGAATCTGTAAAGGGCCAAAAGAAAACAAAGACAGGAAAAAAATATACTGATGTCAAGTGCATGCTGACAGTCTGAATCAAAGACTCAGTGCTTTATAATCAAGATTTTGGAAAAATAATGATAGGACAACCCTGAGGCTTTGGCACTAGGTTCAAGAACACAGCTAGGAGTCATTGCGCCTCCAAGAACTCAGAGAACTGAAATGAAAACAAAGCCCTCTCAAACAAGGGAATAAATTAATTCATTTAGCACTGCCAGCAATTATACAATGGGAATGTATTTTAGCTAGGAATTTGTTAGGCAATGACCACAGATGGATATGCTTCCAGCTGAAGTCGTGCTCCAAAAACCACTGAATGCAATGGAACTCTCCATTACCTTTAGTGTGCTTTTAATCAAGCCCAAGTTAGTAAGTCAAACAGCAAGATTTAAAGACAACTGAGGAAGTTTGCAAGACTGTAACTTACGCTGCAAAATGCCAGAGGATCTGGAAAAAACCCAAGTGTCAGTGACGAGACAAATTAGAGGACATGAGAAGCTCACTCCCAAAAGTCCTTTAGTCTTACTCTGGAATTTCATTATCTTCTGTGATAACAGGATTCAGAGAGCTCAAGGCAGTGATTTGAATCAGTTCCTAGCTCAAGTACATATTTTCTCTGAGCTTTTTAAAATGCTTGTCTTGCTCCTCAGCAACATGGAAAGAGCTATAAGTAGTCTTTCTTTTCCTTTGCTTATAATGGCATAATATTCTCAAAATTCTTAAATGTCGGTTCTCTTGGGTTTCTAGGTAGTCTAAGGTTGCTAGCATCAGGACTTCTAGCATACAAACTTGAACTGAATGCCAAATATTAATTACAACATCAACTAAGGTGTGTTCCCTATAGGTATAGCACTCAATCTCCAAGTTTTGGTTCTTTAAAGCACAAATTGAGACAAACAAAATGGTTTTATTTGCTTGACCTTTATTGGTAAAATTTGTGTGTCACGTGAAACATCATGTTCATAAGATTGCAAAATTCTTTGTATAAAATGCATAATTTTTTAGAGAAAATTTCATAGCTCTAACAAAAAATAAAAACAATTTCAATCCTTGTAAGTTAACATTTGCCTTCAAATAATTTCCTTTGTTTAGTGTTTCTGTAAAACAAGACCAGCAAAGCATATTGTAGTCTAACAGGAATACAGTCAACCAATAAAATTAAGATTAAGTTAAGATCCAGAACCAAAGTGCTTTGAACTTCATTGGTCTTAATAAAACAAAAAAAACAAGCCTACAGACCAAAAGATAAAAATCTTCAGGCCCTAGGTCACAATATGCCTAAATCAGCTTAGCTGTGAAAGTAAAAAAACCCGGAAGTTAATATAGATATGAAGAATTTGTTGTAGATAAGAATTTCCTTCAATAAAGAATACAAAATTGGAGTCTTTTTGTACTAGTGAAATCATTGAACACTGGGCCTGTCTAGGGACACTATGTTTTGTAAATGAAAAAGAAGTACTGGCATTGAGGATTTAGTAGATTGATCAAGCGCAGAGGCAATTAAAAGACTTAAAAGTGAAATAATGTTAATTACTCCAAGATGTGGAAGAGCATAAAAATTACAAGTAAGAAGGTGAAATTATGTATTTTGCTGCAGAAAATATAGCTATTTGTTTTGGTGCTAAGAAGGAGCATACATAGGTATTGAAAGCAAATAGATCACTAACTTAAGGAGTAAACTGAGGCCAAAACTACTGACCTGTAGAAAAAGCAACAGGACAAAGTAGTGTGGTGCCCCCACTGCATTTATTGCCCTGATTCTTCATGGAAGAAACTGCTTTTACAATGGGAGGGACTGTGAATACAGAAATTAGAAGTATCTGATTTAATGATTTGAGACCCATTTTCATAGAACCAAATCATGCTGAACCTTCCTTAGAAAGTAGTCTGTCATCCATGAGCAGTCATAATATTGCAAGGCACTGCAAACTTGACTCAATTGCCAAAATAGCACATGATACCTAATGCCATTTAATATGTCCTACAATATCCTGCCCTCTATCTATCTGTTAACAGAACGGTTCCTCTTCTGCTCTTTGACCTTTCTATCTGCCAAACCCTTTCAAATTTCTTGGATTCCCTAGGCTAGCCCTAGAAGTTTAATATTGGACTTTCAAATTATTGAGAGCTGGCTTAAAATTCTTAACACGCTTTCAGTTCTTCATACAAATTTGTCCTTTTAGGATGGTCTTCTTATTAAAAAAAGATCGATGTGGAAATTATATATAGCAAAGGTAATCAGGTTTGATGAAGGCATTGGAATCTTCTACATGAAACATAATCTTCCATAGATAAAGAATGGGTTCTGCCCTTTCCTAGCTATTAATATAAGACATTGACAGTATTAGGAGGTGTTCTTTATTGAAGTGTTGGCGGAATGATGAAAAAGTTCAAAGGAATGGTTGTATGTTGTACAAAATACTATAATATGAAATTAAGTCCAGAATTGAGTAGGAACTGACAAAAAAGAAAATAGCATTGATAAGGAAAAGAGATAGCTTGACTTCTGCTAACATTGTAAAACCTTTTTCTGGTGCAATAAAGTCCATGATACTACTGTATATGCCTATCATTTGCAGCATATTATAGGAGCTCATATCTACTATAATAGGAATATATCTTCTTTAATAGGAAGTGGGATTTCCCCTTCAGAAGGAAAACATTCTGGAAAGAGTAGATCCTGTAAGTATTGCCTCATAAGTACTTACAGAAAAGTAAAGGCAAAAAAGTACCCCTAAATACATGCAAGATAAAACCTACAGCAGATGGAAATTTATTAAACATTATCACATACAATGAGTCCCAAAATAGAAAAGTTACATGTAGTAAAAAATTTTCATATGTACTTCAATTTGCTTAAGCCTTGATTTTGGACATTGGAAAAAATGCATTTCTAGATTACCAGGACACCCAAAAGATTGTTTCCAGAATGCCACTGAGAATATTATTGATATGTTGGTAGGAACAGTAAGAAATTTGAAGGGAAAGAGTAAAAAGCTGTGATGTCAAATGAATGTCATTTGCTTACAACACAACTTTGTTTGACCTTGCTAAACTTTGATTCAGCAAAATCAAATATAAAGGTGTTTGAAGTCTGAGAAACTCCCTGGGCTGAGGTCTCCAATTGAGGGTAGAAGCTGTACCACCTCCCACAGCCCCAGAATGCCACTGCCATTGGTCGGGGTCTAATACCACTGGCTCTGCATTCTGAGCAACTCCATCCCATTTGAGAGACTGGAAGCTAAAGGTAAGTTTTGGTATTTCTCTCTTAGAACAGTTAATTGGATTTTTAGCACTGGAAATATTTTTATAGTATTTGTTTTATTTGATCGTGCATAATACTGATTCAAAGGCTGCAGATTGAGGAGACTATTTATTTTTCCCTGGATATGTCTTAGTTCCTTCCTGTAAGAGGAATACATAATCTTCATCAAAATATTTGATTTTACAGCTACTGCAGATGCCAATATCATTACAGTGTGTTCCAATATATTACACATAAGGGAAGTACAGAGACATGCAAACTTTGCAAGTTGGTGTAGATGCTATAGTCATATGTAAATAGGTTTTTTTCATAGACATTATAATTTCTGGTTTCGTCTCTGTGTATACAAGATTAAATACTTATCAAGCCCTTTAAAACCTCTTTTTTTTTCTAGGCGATGTGAAATGAAAACAATTTTGAATAATAAGTTTGTGGGTTTTTTTATTTATTTAGGAGTTGTTTATTCAGAGGAAATTTTACACCCGATGTGTTATTATTACATTTCGGGTTAGTAGATAGCATCCTTTACAGCAGAATCATTTGGGATAAATGACATGCAAAAGAAAAGCAAGACCATATCCAGTCCTGTCAAAAATAGGCAGCAAAAAATACAAAGACAGAAAAATACCAAGCTCCAACATACTTCAGTTTACTTCAGAGACTATTTGAATTTTTATTTTATTTCAATTTTTTGTAATGAAGCAGAATACCTTTAGTAATATTGGAAGCTAATACTGAAAGGTGCAATTCAACTAAGTCTTCTCAAAGACAAGCCCAAGTGAACCTAGCTTCTCCCAGCAGCAGCTGAAAAGTCTTTTTGAATAAAGCAAATGAGGGAAAAATGAATGCCTTGTGTTGCTGACCATCCCCAGAGGAATTTCATATCCTCATGCCTAAACCAGCTTCATAAAGACCTCTTTTCATGAAGCTAAAATTCAGCTTTTTGCTCAGCATACACATTCAAAAAATGTCTTGTGCATTTCTTATATTTAATATAAGTAGTTACAGCTTTAAAATGAAATATTTAAATGTGTATACTATAGCATCACATCAGGAATAGAATTTATTAGACTTATGCACTGTTCATTGTCACTATCTGTGCCTTTGTTGAAATTAGTGAGAGCTGTAGTTAAATCAAGGTTTAAGTAAAGAATGCTGAATAGAGCCTTGCGTCAGGGATCTTATATGATAAGAGTGGATACATCATGTACAAGGAATAGGGAACGCATAAACGCTACTATTTGAGCCCAGCATGAATTTTCTATTATTTTACTAAAATATGTAACTTTTAAATGGGTGATAATCCAAACTTACAATTCTGTTCTCCAAGGAGAACAGGTGACTGTATTATGCTACAATTCTTACTACTTTAAAAATTGTGTTGATTGAATGATGGAGTAATGCAGAGTACTGTCACTTATAGAGCTATGGAGGACACAGACTACTTTGTATTTTGCTCCCCATACCTTTGCAGAAGTGATGGTCCAAATATGCCACACCATTCAAGAAATTAAAATTTTATTCTGGCAAAATAAATACTGGGTGAAAAGTGTTTTGGCTAGTTATTCAGAAGTTCTTTTCCAATGGTGCATTGGAAATAGGTGAAGTTAGATGAAAAGGGAAAGAGATGAATATACATATCTTGTCACCTTTTCAGGTACTTGCTCATTGAGATCAGTTTTTTTTTATACCAATAAAAATCCATATGCCTTTTATAAATTATTTAAATGTTATTATGACCTGTAGTCTGAATAAATTCTCAGATATAGGGACCCTTCATGAAACAAAGCAGAATAAACCTTAGATTCATCATGAATAGATACGAGTTATATATCAGAAATATTGTTGCATACGTATAAGTACTGTATTTGTGAGATTAAATTTTCATACATTCCTTGCAAATGCCAGATTCCCCACATTTTATTCATTTTCTTCTCTTTCAGAAAGGAAAACAGAATGCGGACCTTTGTAAATATTTTTCTGGGATTTTTTATCTTCGAGTCTGTTGGAGCTGCACCTATCACTGATACACTAATTTATGATTCTGAGTTCTATGACATACCACTTGGAGAGCTGCCTCACCCATTTGTCTATGATGAAAATGAGCAGTCTGACCAAATAGAGGTAATCAGAACTTCATTTATTCTATCTTTCCAAAGTATAAATGCAGCGCCTACCGATGCATTTTTGTTGGCCATGAAAACATTTATCAGACAAAACTGCTCATATGGTTGCCATTGCCTTTGGTTGATCAACAGTTTTCTGTGCTAATAATACACTGTAGTGTATTTCCCCCAATCTACAAATGTGGCCAAAATATTTCCTGTTTATTTTGTTTTGGTCCTAATCTTCAATAGCAGAGGAAAGCTACTGTACTTAGGTCTCCTTGCATCGCCACAAATTCTCTTGGTGATTGTCCTTTAGTTTTTTCTGTCAGGATGAGGCACAGAGGCAGCTGAGAGGACATTGAGCATTCCACATTAAATGAGGTTGTAGAGTGCTCTTTCCTGATTTTGTTTCTTATATTAATACTTATGTTCAATACGAGTATCTCAGGTTATAAATGCTAGTGGTTTCTATTTCTGTTAGGAAAGTGAGCAGAAGGAAGTAAATAAGAAAGGGAAAACAATTTAATTGAAAAATGGGAAAGTAAGAAAGATTACTGAAGAAAAACTGTTGGAATTCTGTTATAGTGAGATGTATTTTCTGTACAAGCAAGGGAATCAATTTGTTGACTTAAATGCCTCCTTCCCTTCCTATATTCTTGTATTTCTCTACATTACTGAAAGGCTACATTAATTTTAGTCTCACTCTTCTGCTTAGACATAGGAATAACTTTATATGCGCTGTATGATTCAGGATTGAGTGCAATAAAAGTTAAGTGAAAAATATAACATTTAAATAATAATACGGGGGATTTGTTATTACATATAATATTTTAGAACTTTTTCACATAACAGTATATAAATCATGAAAATATATTCTTTTGAGTGATTCATGAATGCAGCGGGAGGGATAGGAACTAGTTTTTCATCAAGGTGAAATCAAAATTGGATAGCAACCTTGAAAGCAAAAGGCAGAGACAATTTAAGAATAAATATATCCCAAAACTGGAGAACTGAAGAGATAAAAATTATCTCAAAGTTTGCACTACGATCAGAACCTTACAGTTTAGAGGAAATAAATTATCTCATCTAAGAAGGACCGGGAAGAGCTTTTCTCTAAAGAAATTACTTTGCATTTGGCTTGCTTTCCTGTGCCATGCAGAATCACAGCTCTTTAAATACCATGCACTTGAGCTTTCTTCACCCCTACTTTTAGTCACTGGATACTTGCACTCTCTCTGTTTCACATTGTCTAATAAGCCACTCTATTTTGCTTTTAAAAATGAAGATTTTATCAGTTCTACAGAAATGGCTTCCTTCCCGGAAGTGAGAGAGGTTATTTTTTATGTGCCTCACCACAGAGATTTTCCCATTCGAACAATAGATTTCTTAGTAATGCATTGAATGGTAGGTGGAATTCTCCTTTGCTGTGCTCTGTCTGTGAGGTTCTATGACATTGAAGCATGGGATGACACCTTTGCAAGTTTCGGAGTGAAGGACAGAGACAAGGCAAGGCCCCTGTGGTTCTTTTTCCAGCTGAAAGAAAATTCAGGATGATCAACATTGTACCCAACAAGAAAAGACACAACAGGTCCTATCACATGTTTCTTTCTTTTGGGAAACATGGAATAGGCAGTCTTTTCATTTTGTCTTGTAAACTTCTTTTCCAGAGCAGTATTTTCTCCCATTACGGAGCTCTTCAGACATCCAGCTTAAAATTCAAGTTAAGGTCATCCATCATAGCAGTTGAAAGGAATGTTACTTTGCATATGGATGGACCTCCCTGTGAGAACCCTTTTTTCCTAGATGTTTAGCCAAAATGTTTTTTTTGCTTACATTCTGCTTACCATGTACCACCCAAAAGAAACCTAAGCATTCACAATTCCACTAAACCCAGCAGAGCTCAGAGTGGTCAGTTTTGTACAAATCAAGCAGCTTTTATAGACATGCATGTCAGTCTTGCAGGTTATCTTTTAGATACTGAATATTATTCATGTCCCTCAAGGTTTAAACAAAATACATTTGATTTCTTGATCATGGTTATGACTTTCCTCCCTACAATTCTGTTATTGTAAAGATGTGAACTACACAAGTGGCTCTATGCGTAAAAACCAGTATTTATCCAAGGTCACAGGTTAGTTTTTACTATGCATAGCTTAAATGATGAGCAATACCACAGAGAACCAGACAAAGAGCAGGCCTTCATTAGGTCTAGCATGCGTAGAGTAACTCTTTAGGACCTGATTTAGGGCCTTCTTTTCCCTTTAGAGAATTCTGTACCCTGTCTTTAGCCTTCTGAAATAATGTAGAAAAAAATAAATAGCATTTTCTGATGTTGCTGTTTTCAATTTAAGATTTTAAAATTCAGTTACATGCAAATACAAACCATTCTGTTTAACATATTTTTAAACTCATTGAAGAAATGCAAACCTTTCCAAGGTTGTGCATCCAACTGATTTTCAGCAGATCCAGGAGACTGACTGGTTCTAGGACATCAGATGTGTTTGGTGTTTGCTCCTGTTGGTTTCCATAGGCGTTAGGCACCTGTGCATCTTAAGGAATTAGAATAAAGCGCCTATTTCAGTATGTCCTTTGGAGAATGTTGCCCATGGGGTGCTGTAATCACTCATTCAATGGGTAACCACCAAAATAAAGAAAAACCTAGAGGTAATTACAGAGGGATTCCTCCCACTCATTCTATCCTGCT
Organism: Arenaria interpres; assembly: GCA_013399435.1. NCBI lineage: Eukaryota > Metazoa > Chordata > Aves > Charadriiformes > Scolopacidae > Arenaria > Arenaria interpres. The sequence goes on from VXAK01022131.1 coordinate 27,522, forward strand.
AAAATTAGGTCTTGCATCCCAAGACTATCCTCCAAGACAACTATGAATCATAGTTGGGATATCTATGGTGGTGGGTTGGCCTTGACTGACTGCCAGGTGCCCGTCAAGCTATCTTCTCACTCCTGTTCCTCAGAGAGCATGAGGAGAAATTAAGATTAAAACTTGTGATTAAACATAAAGGCAGTTTAATGAAGACAAGCAAAGGTTGCAGACAGAAGCAAAGCAAAGCCAAAAGATCTATTCTCTACTTACCATCAGCAGGTGATGTCCAAACAGTACATGTAACAATTGCTTTGGAAGATAAATGCCTTAATAACAAAGCCTGCCCCTTTCCCCTTCCTCTCCCTACTCCCCCCCGGCCTTCTCCTTTCTCATAGCTCTTTCTGCCGAGCATGATGCCATATGGTATGGAATATCCCTTTGGTCAGTTTGGGTCAGTTGTTCTAGCTATGTCCCCTCTCAACCCCTTGCCCACCCCCGAGCCTTGGGATAGGGAGGGGGCTTGGAGAGACAGTTCTTATGCTGTGCAAGCTCTGCTCAGCGGTAACGAAATACTGGTGTGTTATCAACATCACTCTAACTACAAAGTAAACATTAAGAGGGCTGCTATAGGAAAAGCTAAATCCATCCCAGTCAGACCTAATACACCTATCCCACTGAAAAGGAACGTCACTGTGAGGTAGTGTGCAAGCTTTGTGTTGGATTTATCTTCTGAAACTGACAGTTACAATAATATAAACATGAGCTGCTGTATCACCTCTTTTTTTACACAGTAAGTTCCACTATTATTTTCAATGAATATTTATATCAAGATAGGGTCCAGTGGCTCCAGTCAAGACTGGGTCTTCATTGTTCCAGCTGCTCTGCAAACATGTACAAATACAGATTTCCTTCTTTAAAATGGATAAAATCAAGTCAGGCTGTCAAAGGCATTCTTGTGTAAGCTTCTTGCTGGTAAAACAGAAGGTTCAGAGTTTTTCACTCTTTGAAACTAAAGCTTTGTTGGGATAGTGTGTGAGAAAAATTGTGGAACGAGATTCCTACGTACATTGGCTATTAATGTCTAATAAAATCACATTGCAAATTTTTGATTACAGTGCCTGTTAAACATAACCAGCCAATTTTCTTCAGGTAGGAAAAGTTATGTTAGATAAATAAGAAGTGAAAATACAGAGGCATCAGGAAAATATTTTCATCAGTAAGATAGGCTATCAGTGAGGCTGATAAGCGAGCTCTGAATAAGCAGCAAAACAAGGGAGTTGAATACAGGTTGGTCTGGGTGTGTGTACGCAGAAGAGGTGAGGCTGGAAAGTACCACCCACAAAATAATCAGAGGCAAGCACTGTGAAAGCCTAATATTTGATCCCACATTAGCTTGTTCGTTTTGAATCAAGATGGAAGTGGGTTATTCAGGTGCCTGCACAAAGCTCAGAACTTGAGTCTGAGCACAGGCATTCACTTATATTCATGTGCGCATATACACAAAGCATCTATGCTGTTGTCATAACATGCATGAAGATGGGTCTTACTTGTGCAAGAGCTTCCACTTGCCATTCTGCAGTTGAGAGAGGCTTACACTGCTGTTTCTATCTTTGTGGCAGGTATCTGATTAAATAGGTGGATATGCAATGACTTTTCAGAACATGTCTTATACACTTTTACAAGACTTTGGAATTGGTACAAGTAATGTAGAAGTCATATAACTAACCAACCTAAAGGGTGGTTTGAAGGAGGAGGGAGCCAGACTCTTTTCAGCAGTTGTCAGTGAGAGGACGAGGGGTAATGGGCATAAGTTGGAATATAGGAGGTTCCACTCAAATATGAGAAAAAACTTCTTCACAGTAAGGGTGACAGAGCCCTGGAACAGGATGCCCAGGGAGGTCGTGGAGTCCCCTTCTTTGGAGATTTTCAAGACCTGCCTGGATGCAGTCCTGAGTAACATGCTCTAGCTCTAGGCAATCCTGCTTCAGCAGGGGAGTTGGACTAGATGATCTCTATGGTCCCTTCCAACTCAATTCAGTGAAATTCAGTGAAACTACATAGTTGATAAGATAATTAAATTTACCATTTGAAGCTTTATCCCCAAATAGGAAATTTTCTACTTTTTCAGAAAAGCTTTGAGTACAGCACTCTTACATTCACTTGGCTGTTCATAACTGATTCCATATGCTTCTGCACAGATGTCTTCACAAAAGGGAAACATGGATTAAAAAGTATTTATGAAATACCTGAGTGATGTTTAAAATATTTTTTCATATAGCAAAACCAAATGCAAGACAAAAATGAAAGATTTGAAATAGCATGTTAGCCCCTAGATTCTAGTACAATCCAAGAAGGGTTTGTCTCACCCACTTAGCTATCTGAAATGTTATAAAGACTAAGTGTACAGGCTAAGACATTCCTAAACACCTAAAATCGATACTGGGCATGCTATTAGTTACTACTACCTTAGCTGAACAGACTAACTACTTCCTTCCTCTTGCCTCAGACTGGGTGAGATTGCCTAAGTAATTGTTCTGCTGAAAACACCTAAATTGGTCCATCTAGGGCTCATTGCTTAAGAGTAACTTTCACAATGTTTGAAATTCCTATGCAAGATGTGACAGTTGAAGCTCCACAGTGAGATTACATAGGTCTTTTACAGTAGATGCTGGCTACCTCGATTTCCCTAATCACTTTTTTTTTTTCCCAGACATCCAGTTTTGTAGCTTCTTCCAGAAGGAAGAAGCCATCATTCCTATGGATGTGAGATATGAAACAAGGATACAGATATTTTAGAAAATTACCCCAAATTCCTAATTGTACCCATAGTTATATATTTTTTCTGAATACTGTCAAGTTAAATAACATGCACATTTCTATCCCATTTAACAATCCTTTAAGGTAAGAATCATTTTAGAGCCAATCGGAGCAGAATCCAGAGCATGGTTTGGTACACAACTCAGAGCTGGGAATGTTGTTTTTCTGCTCTGAGTCTGCTCTGAGTCATTTCTATCTTTATTCATATTTAGTCTTTATTTAATGCATGGAACATTAATAGTCCCTTGAAAAAGCTCCCAGTTCTCAGCTCCTTTCATATTAGGCTACATAATCATGTTTTCTTTGGTTATTCTCCTTCTCCTGCCATGAGTTTTGCTTCTTTGGGTGTATTTCACCATTGTTTCGACATCTCATCCAAACTCTCCTCTGGACCCCATTTGATGATCAAGATGTCTTTTGGAACAGAAGTTATTGGGGTGCCAGCCTTGCTAAGCTAGTAATTTATGTCTCAGCTGTCTTGCTTCTTGGGTGAATGGAGAATCATCATCCTTGTTTTCATCAGAACTGGAATGGAGTAAAACAGTTGTGCAAATTTAGAAGATGAGGTTTTTTTAATTACCTAGGTTGCAGGAATACCTCATTCCCTATGCAAATAGTTTTAAGTGTGAGAGAGATAGCTCAGTAAATTCTTCAAAACATGCACAACTGTAAAACCCTGATGAAATTTCTGCCTGAATCCTTAGCTGCACATGTACCAAGCATGTATCAGTAGAGTTAGCTAAGCAAAACCTCACTGAGTTTCTATCCCTAGATTCCTCAATGCAACCTAATATCTTGATAGATGGACTAATATCTTGGTGGACTGTTCACCAGTATCAGCATAGCTCTTGCTTTTAATGACTTGTACCTTTTTGTTTTGTTTTGTTTAAAGAAAAATAATAGTATAGAAATGGTACTGCAGTAATTGTAAATATTTCATAGCAACACAGTCTCTATTGTGAGATCACAGAAATCTGAGGATTGAGAATTTACTTTGAATGTTGTTTCTCAGGAGTGGCTTTGGCTCTGGCTTTCTTTAGGCGAGATCTAATCTTGAACCAGCTTCCAATTTCTGTTTTTCACCTTCCACTCCTGACTTAAGTCTTATTAATAGAAGGAGAAATAGTAGCTGTGGATACAATAGCTGCAGTTATTCAGACCACAAGTTGAAGAAAAAGTAGGAAGTACAATAACTTAATATGCAGAAAAAAAAAGTCCTATTATTATTATTCCTTTTTTGATGTCCATGTTCCTTATTTTTAAGAATTGTACAACAATGCCTGTTATTATGATGCAGAAGGTCCCTCTCAGTGGCAGGAAATACACAACATGCATGGCCCTGTCCTCAGTACTTTATTCTGTGCACCACACTCATGTCCTGGACCTGCCACTAAATGATTTTTAACTGATTTTACATTGACAGCACATTTCTATATAGCGTAACATCGTGAAGATAAACATAATATTAGAAACTTATCTAGTGATGAAGATATAGCAGCTTGTGAGCACTACACCTTTATCACTTCAGGCTACATGCATGGTCTGGATTGGATCATATAAGATTAAACATCTCTGCACTACAAGCTGTAGAAATGAGAGGAAGACCAGATCTGATGCCAGACTTTGGTCTTGATGTCCAGTAAAAAATATAGTTGCCTCTATATGGTCTCCTTTACAGCCAAAAAAAGACACACACGCACCTCAGGAAGTTGATTCACAACTTATGTGTACTGATCCACTCTCAGGAAGTGATTCTTATTCCACTGTCTGCACCAGGAATGTAAGGAGACTAAGCTACTAAGACAGACCCTTAAATTCAATATCTGAAGTTAAGTGAAGTGAATCCAGTTATTTTTGTTCATGTTTTTAACACTGTTTGGTTGTAGGTTGGATACAAAGCAATCACAGCACATTTAGGAAAAGCCAGGCTGGTGAACTGGGCAAAAGCACGTTCAGCTCCAGCAGTGCCTGGTCTGCCTGCACTGCATGAGGAAATATCCTTGAGACCCTTCTTTACAGTGAGCTCTGGAATTCCAACTGAGGCAGCTCCTTAACACAGGTCTGAGGGCTGACAAAGTCTCTGGTAGATACTGTGGTCATCTGAGTGATCTCCAGCTTTGTCTGGTTGTGTATATCTACTTTGTAGCTTGGATCAACAGGAGCTCTTGTGGAAATCTTCATTAAATACCTGGGACTAGTTTTCAGTTCCTTTTGTGCTTTATAATAGTGCAAAGGCAAAAGCCCTGTTCTGATTTCTAAAACTGGCATATTTCTCTTTGAAAATTTATGTCTTACAAAACTTCAGCACTGTTCCAAAGAAAAGCATCTGCTGTAGGCTAACGTTGATATTACGTAGCCCTCAAAGCAGAATGTTAGAAATAAAATTTCAAATACAGTGCTGAAGACTGACTTCATTTGTACTTGTGGAAATGCAGATTAGCTCAATTTATATAGATATTCTTCATTCTCAGACAATAGAATCAGTAAGTTAAATCTCTGTAGCAATGTTGTGCAGCATAAATGTTTTTACTCAGCTAAAATCAGACATGACATAGATACACTTGTTTTTGAGACAAGAAGTTTTAGGATATTCTGTGGTCAAGGTGCTAAAAAAACTACTTCTCTTTCCAAGACTAATTATATGAACCTCAGCCTACCTATATTTTCTAAGGCAGAAGCCACCGACATTACCTTCTAGAGAACTGGCTTCCAACTCTAAAGCTCTGTAACTTAAATATTAAGGTTGGTCTGACTGAAGTATGAATGGAAATTTATGTATATATGTGTATGCAAGACCCATCAGAAACAACAAAATATCTTAAAAACATTAGGAGTCTTAAACAATTAAAAGAATGACCTGCATTGAAAATTAAGGACACTGTACCAAATCATACCACTTCCAGAACACTTCTCAGCAGCAAAACTGAGGAATATATTGTTTATGCCAAAATCAAAGGTCCTGCACCCTCATAACATCTCAGCACAGATGACTTCTTGGTGAAGACCCTTCATCCTACCACCAGCAGACAGGAAAGAATGCTGTAGAATACAATATATACCATTCTTTTACATGTTAGCCATTATGAAATCACATTCCCAATGAGGAAAAGCGGGCAATGGGCAGCAACCTGGTGTAAGATTCTTGGATGCTGGAGTATCCAAGACTCTGAGGAAAAATACTGCCTCATAACAGCCAGTGAATCTTAACTGATACAAAAACCAGTCCAAGGGGTAGTTTTCAATGTTTGTCAAGAAGAACCCCAGAGGCAGTAAAAGGACTCAATAGCTTTTGTACCTTGTTTTTTTGTGTTGAACACAAGTGATCCTGGCCAGACCACTCGGGCACAGACATTTAGGTATGTGGGAACATGTCGGTGTAAACATGAAAATGAGTAAAATCTGAGAGAATGAGTGTGAGTGGGTAAAATCAGCTTACTTTTGAATTTTGTAAACAAATATCACCTTCTGCTTTTCCAGATCTCCCTGAGTTTTATTACATTAATTTCTCCACGCAACTTATTTATGTACTGAAAATGATAATTTATCTGTGCTGCAGAATTTTCAATCTAAGTAGATATTTCATTAACATGCAATGGCTCACAGATCTATTTATTTTTAAGATATAACAATAGGACATTAAATGCAAAATTTAAAAAGAAACAAGTAAGAGACACTTTTGGAAAGGAAAGCAAACCAAAAACCTCTACCATAATTAGATATTTTCTTGTAAGCCTTTGGTAGTTTCAGAACAGCTGTGGAGGAAACCAGCTCCTTTTGATGGGTCAGTGTGTGGTACAACTGGCCCTTCAAGTTTATGAGGTCTCTTTTTAAGTTCTGAACTTTTGTTTGTGTTTTAAAGTATATTTTTTGCAGCAAAAGAATTACTGAACGGGACACACTTCAGATTCTCCTGTGGATTTGATTTTATTTCATGTAATTTATCAACTTTGTTCCTAAAAGATATAGACTGAAAACAATAAACAAAACATCTGCCCCAGAATTACACCACCTCAGAAGTAAAATGTGGCAGTTGATGGTTTCCAGCCTTGCTATTTAACTCCTTAAATCTATTTATTTTCTGTATTTTATTACTTTGCATTGATTTTGTGAGTTCATAATCCTCATGTAGGTTAGTCTTATCTACATTTCTATTCTGTTCCACCCCTACTGGCTCCTAGCCCACAGATATTCTTTCATCTTACTTTATTTTCACATCTCAGCTTCCTGAGCCATTTCTAATCTTAAAAACCTTTTCATTTGTCTTATCTGTTTTTCAGCTAATGGTGAGAGATAGATACGTAAAGAACCCATCCTAAATGAAGCATGTGTTGTCAGTGGTTGGAGCTGCTTTTCAAAAGTTTTGTCTCATTCTCTCTTTCTCTGCTGCGAAAGGACATAGCATAGACAAGATGCCTAATCTATCGATAACTAAACTTACAAGTTGACTTTCACCAGTTGTATCTTATCACTCATTGATATGTTCAGATTTCTGTGTTCTTGACTTTTGCAACTTCCTGGTCTGAAAATGCCTCTAAATCAGCCGTCCACATAAAGCTTCAATTGTAAATGTAGTCACATTGGATAAATGTAGGAGGTGAGAAAAATAGATACTCTATGCAATCTTAGGAAAGATATTACTCTGCTTACAGCATGTCCTGTGGCTGTTATTCTGCACTGGTATGCTTCAAATTTCTTGATTGATTCCAAAGACAAAGTAGGGTAACTATTAACCACATAATTAGATGGCTAAAGGTAGGTGACGTGATTCCCTTTCAGTATTTTCCTGTACCATGCATTAAATCTGGCTTGGAAGGCTGATTCTGATTATGACTTGCAACTACTGGCAAAGAGAAATGTGCATTATTGTATTCCTCTACAATATTCTTCCTGCTTTGTGATTTTTCACAAAGAATATTACTTAGAGTAGCAAAGGAAATACAACCCCCTCCCTACTCCCAACCCCCACTACCCCCAAAACCTATGGATAAAAATACCATTAAGTGATGTAGAATCATTTCTGTTTCAGTTTTTTAGTAAAGTGCATGTTGCCAAAAATAAACAAACATCTGGATGACAAAGGCCCATTCTGTACATTATATAATTCAAGTAACATCTTTGTCTTGTTAGAAACTTGCGTGATTTATCAAATATGTAAAAGATAGAAAGCTGCGTGTATCAAATGACTGATAATGGAAAACAGACTTTTACCTTTAAGTTACTGGTTCAAGTCCAACCTATTTACAGCAAGCAAATACTGCTCATGCTCCAGGTCTGGTATGCAATACACATGTATCAGTGAACTCCTATTCTGTTAGCAGTGTAAAAATGGCAGCATCATTAAATTCACTGTAATAACTGGGATTTTTTTTTATGACAGTCACAACTGGTGCAGGAGACTGAATAGGTAATACTAACTAGATGTCTGGACTAGTTTCTCTAGAACCCAGATTTTTGACAAAGGCAAGGAAACTATGGGGAGGCTTTCAACCACACATTTCCAAAACTAGATAACATTCTGTAATAAAAGAGAGACAACAGTCTAGGAACAGAAGTACTAGAAGTTAACACCTCTGCTTTGGTACCCAACAGCTACAGTGATTAATCAACTAAGAAAACCTGAGAAAGCATAAAGCAAATTACAAATTCCAAGCTGGCAAGTTCCATGAAGTGTGCCCTCAAATATTCAGAGAAGTGGCAGTCAGTGTAGATGACCCAAATCCCATGACAAGTGAAAGGAATGTTACCTTAGATCTGAAACCTGTTTACAAACTGTATCTTGAAAATGCATTTCTCTAGAATATTATTCTCAGTAGAACTGCCACAAAAGATCCATACAAAGCCATGAACAGGTCTCAAACCCTCTGGATGTTATTCCAAAGTTCAGGACAGGGACTCTTTATCTCATTTCCACAAAACTAGTGAAGTAGTAAACTGCATGTGCAAGCACTTTAGTGCAGTACTACCTTGGATCAATAAAAGTCTGGAATGCATCTCTCCCTCTAGGCTTCCTCCATTCGGAGAACATCTGTCCCATTTCCTTTGTTCCCAAAGTTTTCTTTTGATTTGTCCCCAAGTCCATTCCCGGTTAAGCTGTCTTACTGTCAGTGCTACAGATGGGAACATTGTGTATTTGTCTGCACAAAGCAACAAGGTACATCCTTACTCTTACACCAACAGGTAACTCAGTCATAGTTCAGCTGAAGTTCATTTTGCTCACTTGACCACCACATGTTTTGCAAAGTTATGATTCTAGGGCATTGTATCGGGGCATTTTTATCCATAAACTCTATTTAGTAAGATTATCTATGGCTTACTGAAATACAACTAAAGAATATACAGAGAACATGAAGTGTATGCAGTCAAAATCTCAGCCTGTGAAGTTCAGAGTGCTTCCTGGTTTTTCATTGCTTCCATTCTCTGTTTTCAGTGAAAGTAATTGATGTAAAATATTTAAAGCTATGACCACGATATAACTTAAACCAAATTATTTCTGTGCAACATGTAGATTTTATATCGTTATTTAGATGCTCTCAGGCAGTCTAGGAGCATAATACTGCTAGTAATGGTATATAGCTACACCGCAAAATCCAGTCTATTATGAAGTGTAAAGAGTTTTCTCCTAAAATTTTGGTTATATAAGTATACGAAAGTATACAGGTTTTTCACATAAATATATTTAAAACCTATCATATCAAGGAATAATAAGACAGAAATAACTCTACTTGCAAAATATCGTATAGTTAAGCTATGAGATTCAAATAGGGATCAGAATATACTATGCTTGTGCTTGGGATCCAGATCTAAGGTGTGTTAGTTCCTTTAACTTGTATAGCCTACATAGAAAGCCTAATTTGAAAAATCCTAACCACCTGTCCCATCTGGATGCAATCTACTTGTATCTGTATTTTACTACTAGAATTTATGAGCACTTGTGTGAGTGGTTTCAGCAATAGGTTCTCCATGGGGACAGCAAATTCAGCAAAAAATCTCAAAAAAATGTGAGAGTTGATCAGGTAAAGAACCTCAGGATTCACTAGTTTTATGGTAGTGTTGTGCTAGAACACTGCAGTGGAGGAAAATCCTTACTAAAGCATAACTTTATGCTTCTTTTCCTTCACACTTGGGATGAAGACATTGTTACAAAACTCCTGCTTTTGATGATTCCTTAGATATAGGCTAAGGAGTGTTAACTGCAGAACAGACCTGCAGCACCCTACAAGTGGATGTATTACCTAAATTTTAAACAGAACCTGAGGTCTCTAAAGCCCTTTAAGGACAGAAATTCGTTGCCGGGGATTTTTAAAAAAAGAAGTGCACTTTTGAAGGAGGCCCTGGGGTGGTCAAACAATGTTATCACACACGGGGAAATCAAGATAGAGTGGTAAAGTAACTTGCAAACGTCAGATAACTCGCATGGGTTCTCAGTGTCTGGGTGATTACAGTACACCACTGTTCCTCTTTGCCGCTGTCTCTTTTCAAATGTAGCCCTCCCTGCAACAACCCTGGCAAGTCTGCGCTACTCTTTATGAGGGGCTTATATAGCAAGAAAATTGCTACGTCTTCATTTTTATCCTGAAGTTGTCATATAGCAAAATCAACCGAATGCATCTTTAGAATTATAGTTAACACAAGAAAATTCACTGGTTTGACTAATTATGCTGGGTGGAGAGGAAAAAATAAGGTTTCTATTTCTATGAAAGGAATTTCCAAATTTTATAGGATTTCTCTAAACCAAGTTTTTATCTAACATTTTTTTATTTACACCCTTAATTTTTCATACTACATAATGCAACTGCTGATGAATAAAGCTGACCAGAGTCAAAAAAAAAAATTGACAAAACCACTGCCACCATGTTTGCAAGTAGTATGTGATCTTAGACTTCAGAGTTCCTAGATAATAAGATTTTTAAAGTATGTTAATATTTTTGAATAGACCCTGCACAGCTACATTGGATTTGGATTTGTGCTGGTACAATTTACAATTTTATGGTGAAAACACTTGCATCTTTTTCATCCTTCACAACAAATTTTCCTTTGTCACACAGGATATACGAATTTTTATTACAAATATAATTTAACTTCAAATAAATGCAGAAAAAGCATTTTGTTGTTATATGTTCTTGTTAGTGAAGTACATGCAGTGTGCATGCACGTGTGCACATGCATGTGTGCATATCTCAGTTTAAAACACTGAGATAAAAAGTGAAGGAGCATATTGGAGTTTCATGAACTGATTATATATCATCAGAATTCATTATGGCTGCCAGATAAAATGCAGCTCAACCACTAAACCTCAGAACATATATGACCTCTAGTGGAAGAATATGAATAACTGGAAGAGAATCAGCTACCAGTGGAAGTAAACAGTAACATTTCCTATTTCCTCTTAATTTCCCTAGACAGAGATTGGGACAGCACTACCTGCTATAATTCAAGAGAGCTATTCTTCTGCACCATTGACAGAAGAATCTGATGAGGAAGCATCAACTCCAAAATTGATCGATGGATCTTCAGCACAGGGGTCTGGGGTTCTTGGACCCCAAACTCAAGACGGTTAGTGGGAAAGAGCTATGAGTTTCATGTGTGTAGCTTTGCTTTGAGTAAGCCAACTTTATTTGCTTATGAATGTCTGCCTCTCTTACTGAAGAGGAGGTATATAATTGCTGTACCTCTTTTACTGTAGAGATGTATAACATGCCTATCTTGAATGGCTCCTAGTCAATGACAGAGGCGCCTAGTCAAAATTTTTCCACACTATTTCAGTAAAAATGACTGCACCCAGGAAGATAGTTTTCAAATAAAATTTTATTAACACTTAAACACAACTTAAGAAATTGCTAATGGTTGGCACATGCTACCAGTACCATATCATTACCAACTAACTTTATCTTACAGTGATTTGTTACATGATTTTTATAAAGAAATAAAATATTTTTACAAAATATAATTAAAAAATTGAGCAATTTTGGACCATGAAAACTAGAAACTATGAAACTTAAGGAAAGAAACTATTATGAAATTTTGGGTGAAACTGATTTTCTGTTGTTCAGAGAAGCTATAGTAAAGACAGAACTTTCTGCATCTCACAAGGGAATTAAAATTCTGAAACACATTCTGTCCCTCTCCCATGCAAACATTGTGATGCTAATAATTGGCATTTGTTAGCAGCTACTCTGAGCTCTTGTAGCTGAAGATCACTAGAGTTATCCACTGCTGTGGTGGGTCTTTTTGCTGCATGGCTATCAACATACAGCAACAGGAAAAGGCTATGTATTACTATGCCTAACACTATGACTGAGTGCTGTAGAAGACAAATGAAATGGGGAAAAAAAATAAAATAAAAAAAGAGTTCATGCTTCCAAGATTATATGTTTTGTGAAGAGAAATTAATCATTCCTGTCTTGTTTTTATACATATTACTAGTGAGCCTTGGCCAGGCAAAAAAACCCCAAACAAACAAACAAACAAAAAAAAAACCAAACAAAAAACCCAAAAAACCCAACCCAAACCAAAAAACCACTGATGTCAAAACAAATAAAAATGGAAATGAGAATTTCCCAGGAGAGTTCTGAAAAAAGCACACAGCTTCCTTCCATTTTGAGAGCTACAGGATGCTGCAAAACATTTCACATAAATATTACATATTATGAGCTCTGTATCTGTCAATATTTTTGGGCACTGAATGCAAATCAACTAGTGCATCAACTGAAGATATGCATGGGAGGCTCAAGGCTGTAACATATCACATCAGTTATTTTGTGTCTTTATTTTCTTTCAGCAACAGAGTTTCCTTTCAGATGTTGCTGCTATTCTTGTCTTGGTACTGGATAGAAGACAACAAGGCTGAAGAACATCAAGCCAAGTTCATTTTTCTTGTTGATATCTTTTTGAATCCTTCCCATTACTCTGTCATTTTTCAGTCTGCATCAATCATAGGTGACAAATACCATTCCTCCAAGATCAAAAATAAGGCAGAAGGGGAAACTCTCTTCCTGTACTATCTTGCAATATTTTGAAAAAATGTCAGCCACCCTGAACTCTACATTCATTTAGGCTTAGATTTGCTGGAATGGTTCAAGGTGTGACCATTTATTTTTTCCCCTGTGTCAGGCTTGTTCCCTGTAGCTAATTTCAGCTGTCCTGTGGCGGAAGTCAGGGAGAGTATAAAAAGAATCTCGTATCTGCAGAAATGTTATTCCCGGATGTCCAAGAAGAGATTCTCGAATAAAAGAGTACTCTGGTCACTGATTCTTTAATCTTGTCTGACAAGACACCACATATATCGCCCACCCTTCAGTTAATTATTACTGCTTGTCAGTAATTGGCACGGATTAAGAAGGCAAATCTTCCACGTAGCCACAACCGATCTGGAGAAAAAACTCATCTACAAGAAAAACATTTTCATACTCATTAATTATGCTACTATTTTCTAAAGTAACTGGAACAAACAATCAACCATCTGCTACAAGGAGAAAGAAAACATGGAACAGACAAGTATTTCTATGGGATTAAAAAATGAGAAACAGATATGCTGTTTATATAACAGATATACCCATAATCAAAGAAAAGATGTATCAAAAATCCAACACACATAGCAACTAACAACTTTTCCTACTGAAAATGACATTCAGACAAACCAGTCAGTGTCACAATTCTCACCAAATTTGCACAGTATCATCAAAGGGAACTTCTGAATTCAGGCTATTCATGCAGTTTTATGACTGAGATGAAATGACCTAATTTTTCATTTCCATGAACTGCTGGTAGTAATCAAATGTTCTGTTAACATGGTCTCCAACTTACCTTAAGTCAGAGTGACAGAGACATTTTTCATTGTGCTGAAGTTCTGAGTCAGAAAACATAATTAAACAACAAGTAAGGAAATTGAGGTTCTTCTCCATAGCTCTCTAGGAAAATACTAATCTCCTTACAAATTATTCTGAATTACCATTTACAGAACCAAACTTAGAAAACCTTAACAACAAGCTTCAGTGACCAATTCATTTCTCCATCTAGAAGGAAGTGCACACTTGCCAGTTTAGGGGGAAATTGAACCTTGGTTGGCTGCTGTAGTCTGAGAAACACTGTATCAGAAAAAGTTAAATGACCTCCTATTAGGAACAGACAGAAAAAAAAAAATAGTTTTAAGCAGAATTTGATCACTTGTTGAAATTATATAATGTGCTAATCAAAACAGGATGGGAGCGAACTTTATCATCATCCAAATCTTATCATTATGTGCTTTTTTCATTGTAGTAATTACAATTTTTGAACATTTTTGGTAACAAACTGTTTTCTTTTAAATTCTTTCATAGGCCTTCCCACCTGCCTTTTGTGTACGTGTCTAGGGACCACAGTCTACTGTGATGATCATGAGCTTGATGCTATTCCACCATTACCTAAGAAAACCACGTATTTCTACTCACGCTACAACAGAATCAGGAAGATCAACAGAAATGACTTTGCTAACTTAAGTATGGATAGAAATAATGTTGCAATTAGCTTTAATGTCTATAATATCTGGCTCATCCTAATCTAAGACATAGTGATTTACTTTATGCAATGTTTGATGACAGTAGGATTATACACATAAATGCAGATATGGAAAAGTGGTTTGTTACTTTTGAATGTAAATGCAGATTCTTTTGCAAAGTTTTGAATTATTAGAAATAACAATGTTCATCTGTCTTTTTGCTGTTACTTGTAACCAGCTTTGGAAAAGTAGAAAAAACCCAAACATCATGAAACATTTGTTGCATAGTAGAAAGTACTGTTTTCCTAAACAAAACAAGTTCTCAGGTAGACATACTTTCAAATATTTGCAAAGTATATGTGTGAAAGGAATTTCACCTTTACATTGTAGCTTTAAAGTGTATGCTCATTGGTTTACTCCAGAATTATCTAGGAAAATCTTCAGTAAATGAAAACTGTTAATCCAAAACCATTTGTGGCAAATTCTTTGGGTTTTGTTTTAGACCTAATGCTTATTGATTTCATGAGGAGAAGTGTGGAATCAGTGCCAAAAGAGACTACTACAACAATTCAGGGGAATGCAAATATCCTTTTATGAAAGAAATCTATAAGGGTTTGGCTTGTGCAAACCGACACGAAGTTTGGGAAGGAATACAATTGGTATATGAAAAACCCAATGGGAATAAATACTAAGAAGAGAGAAAATTTATTTAGGCCAAAATATACTGATAGAATAAGAATGAAATAAAATAAAATAACCATGAAAAACATTCTGGGTGGAAAATAGAAGTGAGGTACAGAATAATACATTTAAAATTAATGCATATTAATGCACTGGTATTTAGGCATTGTTATTTTTTGCCAAAAATAAATTGTGTGGTTTTTTTTTTTTTAATTGGAAAAACTCTTTGAATGTATTTTAGAAAAAAGTCAATATATCAAATTTCTCACACATAGGAAAATGTAAAGAAATGTGGAACAAAGTGGTAGAGAACACGTTTACTTCCCTTGAAATGTTATTTTTCCAAAAAAATAACCATTTAAAAGATTCCCAGAATATACAGAAATTTAAAAACAATTAACTTTAAAATCTTTCACTGAAAGATGTATGAAGAATGACGCAGGCAATTCTAAACAGGATGAAAAGGAAACGTTGGTCCCCTTCCTCAGGAGAGTTATTCAAATATGGATTATTGCATTATATACATCAAGAGAGAGATGTCACATAGTGAGTCAGGAATGGATCTGATTCAAGACATTTAACCTGTAATTTAAATAGCCCATTTGCCTTTTTCTTTTTTAAAACTTTCAGGAAATACATCCTTACATGCTTGTTGTATTTTATTTCTCTGCCAGACAATTTAAAGAGGATTGATTTGACTGCAAACTTTATATCAGAGATCCATGAAGATGCCTTCCAGAGACTGCCCCAACTTGAGGAGCTGGTGCTCCGTGACAATAGGATAAGGCAACTCCCTGAGTTACCACCTACCTTAACATTCATCGATGTTAGTAAGAACAGGCTTGGTCGCAAAGGAATACGTAACGAGGCATTTAAAGTAAGTCTGGCTTTGATGGGAAAATCTTTTCTTCCTCCCTCCAAAGGATGTGGTCAAAACAACAAGTGTCCCTCTGCAGCACTCAAACTGTTAAGACTATAGGCACCATGACTGTGCTGACTGCTGCATAATCTATAAAGATGGAGCAAGATGTATGAGCACTATCAGATGGATATGAGAACCCTTTTTATTTGTCTTTACAATGACCGGCAATGACATACTATGTTTGTAGCAAGACTCCAGAAATCTGCTTGATGTTGCCTTACAAGTAGGCAAGAGGGAAGGACAAAGCTATGGATGCTGCTGCATCAAACTTACTCTTCCATATACCTACATGAGAAGTTGGAAGAGTATTCATTAAATGTATATGCCTTATTTCCACCTTGAAAAGCAGGAAAGTTGGAATCTCTGAGTGCTCATCCTTCCTCAAGAATTTTGGTGGATAAAAGCAGCCTTGTACTGCTCCTAATTGCATGTGAAATCAGAAGTTGTTATGGAACATTGGCTAGCTTCCTATATTAGACCTGGCTAATATGCACTATTCAATTGCATCTAAAAAGGAAGTTGTAATCACCTCTGCGTTCCTCCTTTGGAAGACCGGTTCTTAATGAAGCAACCAACAGCAGTTACTGAACCAGATATTTTCTCCTAGACCAACATAAGGCAGGTATTAGGAATAGGAATGATGGGCAAAAATCAGTCCCTTAAATTGAGACTCTGGCGTGGCACCCTTTTGCTCTGCACTCACCTGATTTTAGCCACAAGGAGTCTCAGCCTTTATCTTCCATGTTTGCCAAGAACCTTCACCTTATGGTATCTAAGTAAGAGTTAAAATAGGACACCGTGCTCAAAAAAGTATTTAGGTACCATGGTAATCCGTGTGTTAAAAGAGGGCAAAATGACAGCATTCTGCTGAGCTTTATTGACGTAGCCAAGTTTATACTTTACTATTGTTATAATTACCAGATGAACCTGCTTCTTCCGCTAAATCAAGGGAGAAAATGATTGAGCTTTTCAAATGGAATGAGAAATTTATTTTTAGTTCAGGCATTTCTTATGCAGTTATAATTTGCTGCAACACCAATACACTTCTGCAAAATTGAGTAAGCTTGTCACAAAAGCAGGAAAACAGACAGAATAGGAAACCTTTCTGCGTAATAACTGGGAGAGACAGCATTTTCACTTTAGAACAATATGAAATTACATCTCTAATTATTGAGTCTCCAGACATTTCAAAGAATTTTTTTTCCTTCATTTTAATCCAAATACCTAATCTTCAACAGCAACACTTCTCAGCCTGTGCAAATGAAAGTTCATGACTGTCTTTGAATTTCTTATGTTTTGAACTGTATCATGCTGAAACAAAATGTGCTGTTATCCAGTGGTACTCATTGCAGTGATAAATGTCAAAGTTACTTGATAGAGATTTTCAAAAACCTGTATATTTTTCTCCCGACTTTTCTCTTCATCCTCTAGGACCTGCATGAACTGCAACATCTTTACATCACTGACAATAATTTGGATCATATTCCATTGCCACTCCCTGAAAGCCTCCAAGCTCTTCATCTTCAGGTAGGCCACAAAACTAATGGCTCTATATATCATGTCCAAATAATAGGTAAAACTGGAAAGGGTAACTGTTTTCTTCCTTTGTTTCTTCTCTTTATCCAAAAGTGTACTTACTTGACTAAACAAAATATTGGAAACATACAATTAACTTGTGAATGCAGTATTTGAAAGTCATAAAATGTAGCTCAGCTAAGCTTTAATTATTAGAATGTGTAATACAGTATTTTTCAAGCATAAAATTCTACATTTATTGTTAGTACAGATTAAAGTTAGTTTCACAGCTGTCAAGGGTAACAGTAGTCTAAGAGAATTCAAAGACAGAAATCCCTCACACTTCTCTTACAAATCTTCTGGCAGGAATACTTTTAGATATCCCTAGAAAGTTGCTTTACATCTATATCCAGTACATTTCATTCTCTTAATAAAGGTCATTTCCAGTTACTAACAGTTTTTCAGCCAAACTTTTCCGTTTGACTATGTTGGAACATCCCATCCACCATCTTTCTGTAATCATTTTTTTGTATTTTCTTTTACCTAAATTTTTCTTTCTGAATTCTTCCTTTTAATCTTTTCCGTCTCTGCTTCTTTCACTTTATCTCCTCTTGTACCAATGTGCAGTTTTGATTATCAGAAGATGTTTTTATTTATTACATAATACAGTAAAAAACCTCTGAATAAATAGCCTGATGTACCATACATAATTTGACCTCTATCTATCAATAAATAAATCTATATAAAGATCCTGCTTTATAACTGACTATTTTTTTCACCTGCCTGTGCCTGTAAATTAAATATTCTCTGCTGAGTGCTACAGACCAAAGCTAGTTAGCTGGATTTTTCCACACCAGCTTCTGATTAGAACAGAAGAATTTTCAAACACCCCTCATTTTAGGAGATGACCTTTTTAGTCTCAATTTCCGGACAATATTGTATTCTAGCAGTTCATTGTTAAAAATTGTTCATTTCAAGAACAAAAGCTCAGTGAAAATAATGAATATACGGGGAATTTAAATCGAAGGAATAAAAACTAAAGCATTCAATTTTCCCTGTATATATACAGATGTGGGCTAATCTCATGTGAGAGGGCCTGGGGGAAAGAAATTTGTCACAGATCAAATTGCAGATTTGTGCCTTTGCAGGTTGAGGTGTATCAAGCTGTCAGGATGATAATTATGGTTCTATGATTTTTGGACTGGCCTGCACTGGTTCCAATTTGGGTTAATAAGGCTCTTCAACATGATTCCAGAAACGAAAGTGCTCTATACTTCTACCAGACCCCTCTTGCAAAGCCTGTCTCTGCTACACGGTCTGAATTACTCAGTTCTGAAGCTTTGTACTGGCCAAGAAATTTTTCCCAGTGGTTGGGAGATTTCTCTTTTGATGACTTGCAGCCACAATCTGGCCCCCTGGGTTCAAACAAGTATCTCTCTAGGCACTGAAAATGCATTCATAAATTGTTCTTCCTTTTTCAAAGAGTAAAAAATTGCTTTCAAGCAACTGTTCTCATAGAATTTTTTCTTTTTTTAGAACAACAACATTCAAGAGATGCACGAAGACACTTTTTGCAAAATGAAAGATTTTAATTACGTACGTAGGGCTCTTGAAGACATCAGACTGGATGGTAATCCCATCAACCTGAGCAAAACACCTTATGCATACATGTGTCTACCCCGTTTGCCAGTTGGTAACCTCATCTAAGCTTTGACAGGAGCCAGTACTGTCATATGTTAAAACAATCTTTAAAGACAAATTTAACTCACTGCTACACTACATAAGATGCATTTTTTCAAATCTTGCTAATACAGGAAATATTCCTATTAATAATGAAATTGATTACTGAGGTACAAAGAATAAGATGAAATGCTAAAAGACAACTCCATTATCTACCCAACTGTAAGTTGTATAACAACAGTAAGAAAAATATTTTACTACAAAAAGTGTACTGAAGGCAATAAAAGATCAATGTAAATGCAAAATTTTACTCTGAATTATTAAGATGTATGAATTCTAAAGTTAAATAATTTTATATGTTAAAATCTACTATAAAATAGTAAATAAAGAAATAAAAATTAAATATATGTACACAATTGAATATTTATCTTCCTTTCATTTAATTAAATATTTTTCATTAGGAGACAAATCCATTTTTTTGTTTCTTTCCTTAAACTTCCCTGCATTTTGGAAAAGTACTAGCAGTATTCAAAAAAAGCATGTATTCTTTAGCAAACAGAATCTTTCCTTGAATCTATAATGGAATGTAGAGATTAAACTTGTATCAGATTTACCCCCAAAAGCACATAAATTATTTATTTATACTTTGCGGTAACAATTGGTCTTTGTAATACTGATTAGGCCCCAAGCCATCTTCTGTATCTTTGATAAACTTGCCTGCCAGATTATATGCCTAATAAATCTCATGTAAAATAGCCCATTTGAGAAATACTGAACTTTATTCTGCATGGGAAGTGGAAAAATCTCCCCTTGACATATTTTCGGAGTCACACAAAATATTGCATTTCAATATACTAAAAACCAGAATTCGGAGACCCAAGTCACAAATATCCTTGTGGAGTCATGGCTCAGGTTCCAGTTATTTGAAACAATTTCACTGAGTTTTTCTGCTTCATTGTTTAAAAGCCTTACTGGCTAAAGATTAGGGAATTGCCCTCCCTTTGTATAGTTTGACCAACCCTCCTCCTTTTGTTGGGGAGCTTTAATATACTTTTTTAGGGAGAAATCCCCCAGAAAAGATCCACTAGACACAACATTGGCGCTTATTCATTTTATTCAACAGTGACAAGCAGTAAATAACACCTCTACATCTTCAGTGATAAAGGTTTGATGAAAGACTTCAGCCAAAAAAATCTCCATAAAACATAACAAATCCTTCCACTTACATAAGTCGATATTTGTTTAATATCAAAGCTCCCTTTCATCTAACTGAAGATACATGCTCATTTAAAATGTAAGTGCAGCTGACTTGCTAAATTTCTGTTAGGCCAGCAGTCGAAACTCTGTTCACAGAGACCACATTCTTCACCCTCACCATCACTTTCTGGAAGAGAACCCACTGGGAACATGGACAGCAGGTTTGTACGCAACAACCCCAGGCAGGCTAAAATCAGAGGTGAAGAAATACAGCAGGCTGCAAAGACTGTGCCTTTATGACCATACCTCTACCAATTTGACAGTCTTGAAATCTAGATAGGCAAAAGAATTCCAAACCAAACACAACAGCTGGACCCTTCACTTCTGTTTAAAATAACTTTCTTTGGTTTTAGACACTTACGCAGAACAAACTGTAGAACAACAGCTATCTCCATTTTAGCATTTCCTTCTAATGATATGAGTCGTGCTTAGATAGACGCCCTTAGAGCCAAGACAGTATTTTTCTTCCATCTTTCAGTTCTCTTCTCTGTAATAGTAACTGAAAGGTCAATGGTTTTTAAAAAACCCTTTGGAGATAGAGATGTCATTTCAGGCCTAAAATTTGAACGTACAGGACTGTGTTTAGTGGTCAAAGGGAGGATGTGCAATGCATCCTTAAATACACAGGATCTACACTGCTTTGTTCTAGAGCCATTTTGCCTCACCTTTGAGACTCAATTTCTCTGTTCTGTCAATGTATACATAAACCACCAGGTTTATATTTTTTTTTCAATTAAATGAAAACTAATATTGCAGAGAAAAAACATGATTTATTTTATTAGGCAGTTGTTTACTTTGAAATCTCTGTCTCTGTCAATGTGTTGCACTGGTAGTGGGTACTGTCTCTGAAAGGTTCCCATCTTGCTGAAAGCTGGAGGGGGGAGCAGCAAACTCCAGAAGTTTTAGACTCTAACTGCATTTATTTTTATGCTAAAGAAATTCTACCCATTCCTTTCCATTTACACTCATACTATCATTAGCTCTTTGTGTTCCCAGTGGAGCACATGTACTCTGGGAAAGATAAAAATTCAAGGATTGAGGGGGCACCAAGGGACACAAAGAAATGGGGGTGTTCAGATACCTGGCCCTCAAGAATATTCTATGGTGTGTACCTGCAATTTGAAGACTGTTTTGCAGGCTACTTTCAGATCAAGGACAGTGAGGAAAGGATATGCCAGAAAAAGCAGAAATTTCTGTGGTAGATGAAAATCAAGTATTGTACTATAGAAGTCAAGAAATACTAAATGGGATATAATGTCTCTAAACTCTGCCTTGGAGGAAGCCTCCAAAACCATAAACCATCCCTTGTATAGTGGTCAGCTATACTAATCTAATGCCGACCTTATCCAGTTGTGGCAATCTAGCCAGGTAATTCACAGTTTCTTTGTACATGTTTTTCTTTTTGTGTGTTTTCTCTGAACTTCAGTCATTGTTGCACATTACAAAGCAGACCAAGTCTCATGGAACTCAGCTGTGATGCTCAGGTGCGCACCTGCTTCACGTGAACAGACCTCCTGAAGCCCACTACTGAATTCCATCCTTCAGAGGATTAGGAGAGGTGTTCAGCATGGGAGAGGTTTGGGAGAGTTGTTCAGAGTGCATGTGCTACCTGCTTTGTTACTTTACTCTGCCTGAGCCTTAGCTTCTCTCCCTCTGCAGTTCAGTATCCTACAAAAGCACTGCCAAACAAAGTCTAAGCCTGTGCTTGTCTTTCAAGCAGTCTTGCAGCTTCCCCATTCAGGTACATGCCAAGCATATGTCTGTGTTAGGGAAAAGAAATGTTCTGACTTCTCTAACTGTGAAAGTGTGGGAGAGGCAAAAAGTCAATGTGCAATTTCACCAAAAGATGTTGTACCAAAACTGCTACAAGGGAGAAACGGACAAACTCCTTTGGTCAGAAATGTCATGCCTGGCATACAGAGGAAATAAAAAGAGCTCTCGAGATGCAGAAACTAGACAACTCTATTCTTACTGAATTCTGTTTCCAATGACTGTGAAGACTCCCAGGGGATATTATCAAAGCCATGAGCACTAGTGTAGCTGTCATTTTCCACTGCCTTTTGCGAGAGAAAAGCCTTTAGAAATTTTCTACTTGAGTTATCTTCACACTACTTCCAGAAATTGAATGTGCATGAACCTGATTGATTTTAGCAAAAGACAGATAAAACCAGAACAACTATGAGCCTTGAAAAAGCCCTGTAATGGAAAAAAACAAGCATTAGAAACTGTACCTAGTCCTGTGCTCATACTATAATCTGTGCTTCCTAGGGAAAACAAACAAACAGCAACAAGTGTAAGTTCACAAGGCCAAGCACACTCACTACATTCTCAATTTTATTCATTATACATATGGAATATCAGTTGTCATCCCCTTTATGTTGTGAGTGCATGATAATGCAAAAATAGTCATCTCTTCTGTTCTCTGCTACGGAGTCTACTACCTTTCATCATTCATATTATTGACATCTGCAAGAACAGTATCCTCACTTACTTAGTTGCATTTAAAAACAACGTTTGCATGAGTTTCTGTAATTATTTCAAGAACGACGTATATGAGATTTGGGGTTCTTGTTTATGAAAAAAAGACTAATCCCAAGTTTCAGGCAATAAAATAGAAAACTCCTAGTAGGTAAAAGGGTGTGTGCCCGGGTGGGTGGGTTTAAAAAAATAAGGAAGCCAGAAGGACACAATGAAGGGAGAGAATCTTATTTCTCTGAAGTTGAAAATGCGAAGTTGAAAATGCAAACACTTCTCTCAGCAGCTGATTCAGGCAGAATTTTTAGGAGCAAACCCAGACCTAGACCACCCTAACATCAAATAAATGCTTCAAGATTAATTCATGGGATACAAAGGAGTACCTTATCAACACAGGAAGACAAGTGTACTGCTTTAATTTAAATTCTCTACCCCACAGACTGAAAAGCATGTCTATACTTTGCATGCAGACTGTTAAGTACCTAAGTGACAAATAAGAGGTGTTAGACTTGCAGATAGTTCTCTTTGCCAAATGCTGAATATTGGGGCAAGAACCTGTAAAGTCTATTAAGAATAAAAAACTGAATACAAAATAAATTAATTCAAAAAAACAAACAAACAAACAAA
The DNA here is from genome assembly GCA_013399435.1 of Arenaria interpres. Lineage (NCBI taxonomy): Eukaryota > Metazoa > Chordata > Aves > Charadriiformes > Scolopacidae > Arenaria > Arenaria interpres. The sequence continues at coordinate 50,951 of VXAK01022131.1, forward strand.
TGGTGATTCCCACCAAGCCCTCTTTGAGGAAATGGCTGTGCTTTGCTGAATTCGGTCCCTTATCTGTCGCCCTTGACCCTTTGTGCATTATTCTAGTCCCATAACACAGAATTTGGATGTCTGCAGAAAACACCTGCTGTGTTTGATTTTCTGGCTTCAGAGTGGGGCATCAAGTGATCTGATGCCTTTCAAGCTGCAGGACCTTAGTGCCATGGAACAAAACCAAAACAGCTGCAGCTCCCTCCAGTCAGTTACTACGACACAGTGAGTGTGGCACCAAGTCTTCAGGCTTGCCTCATCCTGTTTTACAGGTTGTAGGATGGTGTTCCCATGTATTCTGAACCCACAGTCTGAAAACACGTGTTCTGCTCTGAATTCCTTAGCTGACTAGGCCTTACACTACCCTTATGGTGTGAGAGTGTTATCAGAGATAATACAGTTGATGACCTTCCCACTTCAGAAAATAGTTCAGAGGTTAGCACTAATAATGCCAAGGTTACGTGCTTGAGTCATGTATGGGTCAATCTGCAGCTGTTTTTCACCACTGCCGGACATATAGCAGAGTCCTGTCCCTTCAGAGGTAATTTCTGCAAGTCACTCTCTGCTAGGAAGTCCACACTCTTAGAAAAACTCTGTTAGTGAATTGCAAAAGTAAATCCAGTGCTGGTTTTAAAAGAACAAGATTGCTGTTACATTTTATAGGCAGTTCAGTGCAGCATTCGTATGGTTGACATCTTCTGAGACCATCTGCTGAGACTGTTGCAGGAGGAATTAATAACTTGTAAATAATTTTTTGGCCTGGGGGACTGAACTGCACTGGGTGGACATCACGTATCTGAAAGAGGGTAGCTATGTTATCCCTGTGCTCCTCAGTAAATCCTGTCAACCTAGGCTTTTACAGAGCTAGAGCTATTTCTGCTGCTAGCTTCTGGAGCTGGGAGGATACAGGGTTGTCTCATTGATCAGTGAAAATGTGCCTTCAGCCACAGGACCAGTCTGGCTCAGCTTGGGAGACACATGAGAATCTCAACCGTTTAACACTGTGCAACTATTTTAAGTTACAGGGAGTTGGTGTTAAATGTCTAGTTTCTATCAAAGAGCTCATCTGAAAGGAAATCCATGCAGACACATTCTGCAGAAAGGCTGAAGCTGTCAGTGTTCAACAAGAATTAATGACATCAAATCAAACTGATCACTGTGAATATTAAACTACTTTTGCGTGTCTAAAAGACTTTTTCTTGACATAGTGACAAAAATGTTGTACTTCCTTAGTCAATACACAAAACCTTTATGTCTCTCCAGCAAGAAGCTTTGATACCTCACCCAAATTGATCATGAATACGAGAGCATTATTAGCTGAATGGGCTGCTAAAGAAATCACTCTTTTGATTTGGGAAGATCCCCAAAGTGCTGTGATCTCACCAGGAGGTAAAGAATGCCTCCAGAACATGCTAGAGTAAACATGATAAGCCAGAGAAAGTTTTCCAAAAGGTCGCTATGGTTAAGGACATCACTGGAGTGCCTCTTTATACATTGAGTTTGAGATCACAAACCATATCTGGAAAAAGAATTAGGGACACTTTGATTAAGCAAGGAGTGGGAACCTCCACATTTTTCTTTTTTTTTTTAACTTCCCTTTTTTTTTTTCTCATTCCTCTGTGGAGCTGAGCTCAGTAACTGTCAAGATTCATAAGCAAAATCTGTAGCTAGCTCTAGGAAAACAGGCTTAAGAGAGATTTTACTAATGTGTCGTCAACTAATCATTTTATGGACTACTACTGCCATCTCGTGTTGATAAGTAGTAACACTTGACAGCATACCAAAGCGCAACATTAAGGATAGGTGTGACTGACTTTGTATTTGGTAAGCATAATCCTATGCACATTTTTTCTTTTCATCTTTAATGAAAGTTGAAGGAGTGGGAAACTCTTTCAATAGAAAAATGAAGGAACATTGTATGGATGTTGCTTTTTAAAAAGTCAGCCTAGAAAGTAAAAATGTAAAAAAAAAAATCCTTTTTGTATGGAATATTGCAAACAAATAATTTCTATTTAATAAATATTAATTAATATATGTGTAAATCAATATAATAGAAATGACATTAGAGCAATTTATGTCTCAGGGTGTAATACTATCCAGATGTTGTAATCTCTAAGTATGAAAATTCAGAGTCCTGGATGACAACTCTCAGCAAAAGATGGACAAAGATTAAACCTCATCTGATAATGTCAGTGGATGGGGGGAATAAACTCCTTATTCCTAGGTACACAAGCCTTGTGAACTTCCACAGAGACAAACAGAGCCGCAAGAAAACCCCACCCTTATTTTTGTGTGGTGAAAATGAGGACACACCACCTGTTTTTCCATAAATAAGTGCATTGCGTAACACCTGTCTTCAACCTAGGTGACATTTATAATGCTTTTTCTCTCACCATAGCAGAAAAAAATTATTTAGTTTTTATTCTGTACCCCAGGGAGCCAATAAAATGGATACTACAAATAGCACCTGGTGTGATAAAAATATAGTAAGTATAGAAAATGAATTTTGAGACAGGCCTGCTATCCACCTTGCTACCTTTCACAGTAAAAGGACAAGAATTAATTTCAACAGGTGTTGTAAAGAGCTGGATACAGGGTTTTTAGTCAGGAGAGTGAGAAGGGCCCTTTGGCAGTGCTTGCTTTCTGTGCGAGCTTGTGAAAGTTACTTTGTCCCCCCTGCATCAGATGTGCCCTGTCCCCACTGCTCACCGAGTCTGAGGTCACAAAGGCTGGCGCCCTTGTCTCAGCCATCACCCCTATGTCACAAACATGCCCCAATGGTTCAACCAGGTGGGGTGGCAAGGAAGTCTGTCACATTGCCCCTAGGCCACCCCAGGTGAACACCCTCCGCGGGACTGCAGTGTCTCAACATGGGGTGGGCAAATTACAAGGCTCCCTGGCAGGCCTTCTGGATAAAAATCTGCTATAGGGTCAGGGTTGCTGAGCCACACCCCAGCAGAAGAGACGGCCATTCCTGGCACAGACCACCCAGACATACCACACTGCTGGCCGCATTCAATCCTGGGCAGCACGAGGAGGTTTGGCAAGGTGTGGGCCGTGGCAAAAGGCAAAGGCAGCAGAAGCGGGTGCAGGGAGGCAACATGCCCCGCTTCCTCTGGTGGCGCAAGAGGGCTGGCAGGGGCAGAAGGCGACAGAAGCTACGGCGGCACAGGAGAAAACAATATTTTAAGAGAGACTACAAGCTAAGGCAACAGGAGAGAGGGAAATACTTCATGGGGCAGTGCCCTTGTGCATCTTCCTCAAATGGCTGCAGGAGGCAGCGCCGCCAGCGCAGGTTTCCTGTGCATGGACCACGGCATGAGCAGCCTGGGAAGATATGCTGGCAAGGCCACTGCTGGAGGAGCAACCAACAACAACAACAAGAATGCACCAAGCCCCTCCACCAAGACCAGGCAGGTGGCCAGAGGGGTGGTGGTCAAGAGGAAATGCTGTTCTGGAACATGAAGAAGCGCTGCTGGGTGACAACCTCCTACCTGCCAGCAGCGATGCTGCGACAGGCAAGCATGTACCTCCGGCCCATGAACATGGCAGGGTTCTGCCTGCCAGGGATGCGCGTACCCCACAACACCAGCCAGTACATCATGGACCAGCATGAGTTCCCATGGAAAAACGAGGAGGAAGTGGTCTCGGCAATGTCTGGAGGAAGTGGTAACTACAGCACTGAGGGTGAGGACTGCCTTCTCACAGTCCGGGAGGACGAAGGAACGTATACAGAAAAGGAAGAGGAGGAGAGCACACAGGTTGCTTGGCAAGACTAGAAGTGCCAAGACAATATCTACTGTGAAAACTAGAGTGACAGCACAAGGAAAGCACCTGACTTGTAAAATAATCAGCTATTAAGAGCAGGCAAGCTCTTGACATTCAGCTCTCTAAATAAATACATATCTGTACTTCTAACCCTGCTGCCTACTGGCTAGTGATTCACATACACTGAGATAGGGCTGGCAGAGTAAAAAACAGAAAACCAAAAAGGTTATCATTGTTTATGTCAAAGTAGTCAAAACCACTACCCCAGAGATCTATATTTTAGAGAATCTCTGTTCCCCTCAGGTACATATGTCCCATTCAGGAAAAATTTTAAGTACATTACTATGTTCTACTGAAAACAGAATACCTTACTAGATGATTAAAACAAACAAACAAAAAAAACCCCAACATATAATTAAGCACACATTAGAAGGGAGGCTTTCATTGGACATCAGAAAAAAGAGTATTTGTCAGATAAACATACCTTCTGATATAAATAGACACCTAAACCTGCTTATCCACGGCTGGAGTGTGCATTTACATATATACATGTATACATTGTATAATATAAGCAAAATAAACACAGCTCTAAAATAGGAGAAAAAGACCCAAAAATCCCATTTGGGGCATGCCAGCCAAGTCACAAACTTGCACCTTGAACTGTCATGAATGCTTATATAATTTTCCTTTTACCAAAAGTCAAGAAGAGAAAGAGGCCTGGTGATATACCTTAGATTCTCTTTTTAATGTGATTGAAGCTATAGCCATGGAAACAAAAACATATGTACCAGTATTTCCATCTTGAGGTGAAAGAATCATATATGCCTGCTAGCCATCATAAAAGAAAAGTAGTAGCCAAAAACTCTTGGCTTAAAAGGCTGCTTAAGAGAAAATAGTACTGATATAGGCTGGAGATTTAAAAGGGAGAGAAGGAAAAGTGGAGTTAATGAGAAACGCTGTGTCTCTGACCTTTATATTTGTGGACAGACCAAGATGGAATAAGGTGACATAAGCCTTTTCTAATTTTGGTCTAAGTTGAGACAATTATTCAAATTTTCATGTTTCTAGTGAAACAACACACTAAAAACAAGAAGAGAAACGATTTTACTACAGGTGTCAATATGCTTTTTGTGTAAAACAACTACATATAAGTATATAGTTGTATATATAAATGTACATATTTAAAATTCTCAAATACTTTGTGTAGAAATAAGTGGCGATGTAGATCTGTAGATCTGTTTTTCCCTTTGAGCTCTTTTCTCCAACTAATTGTTTCAAAATCCCAACTGCTCTTACTGAAGTTCATCTTTAAATCTCCTAATGCTTTAATATTTTTTTTGTTCTTCCTCCTTCACATTCTGCTTCGCTGCTAGTTAATAGAAACCCTCTCAAAAAGCTAGAACTTGAACATTTAGCAGTCTGCAAATCTCTTATTTGGCAGAAATCCTCATTTTTAGCTCCCATATCTTCACATAGCCCATGAGACAATATAAGAGACTTTAATGCGATAGGCTGGTGTAGCTAGAGACAGTAAAGCAAGAAGAAAGATCTGATATGCCATAAACTAACTGGCACAAACTACTACTTGGTATTAGAATTCTCAAACCCTTACTTAATTGAAAACCACGTTATTAAATTTATTCCTAAATCTGATTGTTTTTTCTGCTTTTGTGATATAATTGGGAAAAGAAACTCTGTGTTACTGCTCAATAATATAGGAGACCATGGTTTAAATATTGAATTTCTGTCTAAAATGCCTCCGGGGAAAAAAGCTTATTGCATTTTTAACAGTTTCAACTTCTGAAAAAACAAACTACAGTTGTTAGATGAATGCTGTCCATGAATACCATTTTGTCTCTAGAGCACAAAGGAAAATTTTGTTTTTTAATTTACTGTATGGATAAGAGAAGCAAAAAATGTTAGAAAGTGAAGTTGCTCTTCAACAATAAAGATCTTGGGAAAATTCTGCTAAAGGGATTATCTATTATAGTGTCGCAAGAAGTTATGAGCCAGATGTAGGGAACTCACAGTGAAAAGCCATAGCTGAGAGAAAATCGTTTCTTTTTGTCTTTTTTCACCTTTTTTTTTTGTTTGTTTAATGTGAGCTAAAGTGCACTCACAGGTAAGAGGCTGAAGCAACACTAACTTTATAGCAACATTTTGAATTGATCTTGTTTATCAAACTACATTTTATATTTAAGGTAAATTCCCCAGACAACCAGTATCTTATAATTTCAAGATGAGATGTAAATACTTTCAAATATGTGGCACATCAACAGAATGAGAATGTGAATTATTTATGCATAAGTATAACATTTCTTAAGCCTCCTAAATAACATTTCTTAGTGAGTCCCAAAATACATACTTCCTAAAAATATGAATTTACTGCGAATTTTGTCTGAACAAGTATTTCTAATGACATCTGAATGTACACAAAGATCAGGTTGGCATTGACATTTGCATTAAAAAGCTCATTACATAAAAATCTAAATCACTAATATTTTTACTATATGTGATTAAATATATACTCAGTTTGGTAAATGAGGCCAACAGGGTATTGTTATGAATGCCACTAACGGTGTTCCACAGACCTGCTAATACCTCTTTATTGTACATTAATGAAGCAGGAAGACTATTTTTACTGTTTCTTGTTTCCTGATAGTGGTGCTGGAAAACAAAGTCCTGTTCTTCATTTACCAAATGAGATGCTGACAGAACTAGTTATGACCTTCTGCTCCTTCTCCCTGGGATTGTATCATACAAGCAGCACAGAAAGGTGGCCTCTCATCCTTTCCATGGTCTCATGTGCCGGAGACAAGAGATCAGACTGATCAGTGTTTGATTTTAGGTGTTACCTGCGAACAGTGACCAAATATAAGCCCAAGAACAGCAGACACTAGTTTAGCATATTACCTCAAGAGATTACATACCTGGATTCCTGTCTGTGCTCCAGAGTGCAATTTATGGTACTATGAAGTTGTATAGTCAAGAGAATGGATTAAGGGAGAATGGACACTCAGGTCTCCTGAATCCTAAGTATTGAAAACACTGAGCTATTAAATGGTGAGGTGATCAGGTAGATGCCACTTTATTGCACAGATAGCGGAGCTTTTATAGACAATTCCCAGGTGATGTTTTTACAGTGGACTATTATTAGCAGGTGATAACTAGTTACATATTCCCATAGTTGGCTATAATGAGCTGTATACACACACAGTCTTTTCTAATTTTTTTTCTATTCTACTCAAGGTCCTACTTATCAGTACATTCAGAAGACAGCTACTCCTGGTCTGCCAGCTGTGTTAGCTTACCAATTACAACTTGACCGTTCAGTGACCCTGAGGCCTGCACTGTTGTCAAGGGTCTGGACTATTGTCAGAGACCTATTGTCAACAGCTGCCCAGAGTTTGGGGTGCTCACAGGATGACCATTAATTTCTAAGAATTCTCCCGCAGTGAGGGAACAACATTATTCCCACCTTCAGAAATTTGGAGATTCTCTTCTTTGAATCTTTGTAGTGAAACCATATTAGAAATTGAGCTCACACTGTCTCTGGGATAGTGTTGGTAACAGATCTATTGATATAGGTTATTGACAGGTTCAGAGCAATAGTTAGCTAACTCCTGAATAAGATTACTCCATCACCAGGGACAATTCAGCTAAGCCCCATGTTTCCTTCACAGATAGTTTATCCTACAGCTCTGATATCACAATGACTCCTAAGGGCTCATTGCTGCTGTTGGCCTGAGCTCTTGAACCAATTTCTTGTCACATTGTGACAAAGTGAATGACTCTATGTTGGGTGTAAGTGGGGTGCTTGAAGGACCCTTCAGGTCCCGTGAGAAAACCGCTAAAGAAAATGGAACAGGACTATGGAGAGTGCCTTTTAAAGAGAAGTTCTGGGATGCACCGATCCTTATTCCACTGTCACGTTTCTCTGATACGAAATAAACTGTTGAGAGAAAGTCAGACAAAGCTAGGTCTGGAGCCATGGGTATAATGGAGAGAGTCCAGTGAAGAATCAGGAAGATGGTTAAGGGACTGGAGCATCTGACATATGACGAGCTGCTGAGAGAGCTGGGACTGCTCAGCCTGGAGAAGAGAAGGCTGGAGGGGGTCTTATGAATGTGTAGAAACGCCTAATGAAGGCCGTAAAGAAAACAGTCAGACTTTTCTCAGTGGTGCTCAGTGAATGGACAAGAAAAAATAGGCACAAATTGAAATACAAGCAATTCCATTTAAATATGAGAAATACTGACCATCTCAGTGAGGGTGGTCAAACACTGAGGCAGATTGCCCAGAAAGGCTATGGAGTTTCCATCTCTGGGTCTTCAATACCTAACTGGCCATGGTCCTAGGCAACCTGCTCTAGCAGACCTTATTCTGAGCAGGAGGGTTTTTCTCTGCAGTCTCCAAAGGGATCTCCCAGCCTCAGCCATTTTGTCATCCTGTAAGCTCTTTACCTTGGCTGTATTTTTCTCCTTTGGCAACAAAACATGGTTGTTAATCACTACTCCAGTAAACTGATTTCTACTGAAAACACAGCTCCACACCATTAATGATTTCACAATAGTGCTCCTTTGCATTCACCTTTCTAGTGATCATGAATTAATTTTTTGAAAAGCAATAAAATTCCTGCAGGAATTATAGTTTAAACAGGAGGCGTAGCTTATAATATACATCTGAAATGTTAACATTAAACAGTACTTGCAATTTTTTCCAAATTAAGACACACAAATTTAAGAAATTGCAGGGTTAAGGATATGCCTAAAATAAATCAAAACAATGTAAATTTATTTAGTTTTTGTTTTGCAAATGAGACATCTGCATGTTTTATATTCTACTATGTATTGATATCATTACAAAAGTATAAAACATCCTTCAAAATCCGTGAAATCTAATCTGGGACTGCAAAGCACTAGACTGATTATAATTCTGTGCTAACTGCTGGTATTGCTACACCAGAATCGAGATTTGAGCACCTTGCTTTGACAGATGTTTGGGACATGAGTATACAATATTTGAAAATTATATAGTTGTTTACAAAGACTGCAATTAAATTACTTTCTGATCCCAGCCTTCTCAGGCCAGGAACTCTTCATTCATGGTAAACACTTTCTCTAAAGCCAGCTGTCTCCCAGTCTCATTTCTTATTTAGATCTCGTCCTCAGTCTTCTCCTGTAATATTCCCAGACAGAGTAGCTGAACGTTTTCCCTGTTCCCACCTCACTCTCAGCATAAACCTTCATCTATACTAGAAAACTAAAATGCTCAAGGGACTGTTGTGCAGGTCTCCATACCATTGACATGGACCCTGGTATCATTTTTGGCCTGAATGTATGTCCTGGTTTCAGTTGAGAAAGAGTTAATTTTTATTCGATTGATTGCTATGAAAGGAATGCCAATAATGCCTATTGGTTTTAGCTGTTGGTAAGTGATATTTACACTATTCAAGGACTTTTTTTCAGCTTCCCATAAAAGAATAGACAGAACAATGGAATGGCCAGTGAAATATTCCATACTGTAGACGTCATGCTCAACATATAGATGGAGGTTAGCCGGGGGGCGGGAATCTGTGATCACTGTTTGGGGCTCTGCCAAAGTTTAAATACTTAAATCTGAGACGGGAATCATCCCACCTAACTTTAGATGTCCACAGTGCCAGTTGTTCCCTACAGGGTGTTAAGAACAGGGTCCAGATGCAGAAGAGAAGTGAAATGAGTTTCAGCCCTGCAAGTGCAAGATACGTTCTCCATGTCACACTAAACTCAGCTCCACGCCTCATCCACTAGCATGGCTAGTTTTAGCCCTGAGAACAAAAGGTGATTTCTGGGGCATTACACGGTTCAAATTGGTGCAACGTTTTGGCAGACTAATGTACGCATTATGGAGATATTAAGAGGATATAGTATTGAAATATCCACTACTTAAGATGTCCATGGAAAATTTTGGTCATTGAGGTAAGAACAAGCCATACAGACCCACGAGCTATGATGTTTTTAGTCAGAGGTCGGGCCAGGTTGGGGAATTTAGCTACGACAAACTCGAGATCCCAGTACTGTACCGTTTCTTCTATGATGGGATCAGAACTGTGGGCTAAAATTATCTACCTATTTTTTTAAATCCTTTTGAATGTGAAAAATCTTGGCGGAAATCCTTAAGTAATTATGGAGCCAACACGATGAAACAACAGAGGCGAGCCCATTAATGAAATTAAGAGGGGTGGCGGGTTCGTTGCTTTTTCCTTTTCTTCTTCTTCTGTACGTGAGCAAACATCCTCCTTCCCAGCCCCCCTACACGTTGCCGCTGCTCTCCGGAAGGAACCGTGCCGATTCCCAGGCAAGGGGGCTGCTGGCGGGTCGCGGCGGCTCCGTCCCGCTCTCCGCGGCGGCGGCTGCGATCCTTTCCCGGCCGGCGGCGCTGCGGCCNCATTTCAGCATTGTTAGCTTAACAGGTATTTTTCCCCGAAATAAGTGGCAGGGCTTTTGCGGAAAAAAGGTTTTATTTTTTGATTGTAGGTTTTTTGTCGGATCCAAGCTTTCAGTCCTTGCGCTGAAACCCTTCTCTGTCCAGCAGAGCTTTTTGCACCAAGTGACAGTAGTTTGAAAGGACCAGATTACATCTTCAAGACATCCTTTCAGTTTCCCTGACAAATGTCAGCTGGGCATTAAGGTGCTACATTATTTCGGCATCAAAGGGACAGTCCTCTTAGGACAGTCCTGAATAGTTTAATAGCCTTAATAGCTTGATACTTAAGAGACAAAATAGCTCAGGAAAGCATGAATAATGTGCCCACGACCATGTAAAACCTGAGTTTTCATCTGCACTCCAATTCTGGCATGCTGAACAGCGATAACTGAGTTGCCAAACCACTTTGAACTTTGATTTTTCTACAGGTAAAATGTGATCTTTTACTTGATATTACTAGTGTGGTATTATCAGTGTGTTTACTCCATTTATAAACTGTTTAGAAAGCTCTGGATGTACACCGTGAAAGAAATACAGGTGTCTGTGTATCTTGGGGTCATCCCAGCTCTTATTTGGGGTGGGGAGTATTTTTACCTGTTAGTAAGAAAAAAGGCTGAAAAACAGAAGTAAAGCTGGTTTCAGCCCCAAAGAAGATTGAGGGTTGGGAGTGGGAAGAGAAAAATTTTAGGCCAGTAAAAATTCCTGGGAAGTGAAAAGCAACCCCCTGAATCTCACTGCTGGTGGGAGCAGTAGAAGTAGCTTTCCATCTGCTCAGCTCTAGTATGCAGAGCTATTCAGGGAGTCCAACAGAGCACTTTCCTGCTTGAAAACACAGTTTATCAAAATTGAAACATAGTTCAGGATCACACTGACAAAAACTGTCATGGTTTAAAAATTAACAATGATGACAGAGGGGAGATTCTGCTAAAAACAACAGGGAACGTACTTTGGTTTTGTTTCCAAATAATTTTTCATTTCTGTTAGCTTGAGTTTGGGGAAACTGAATTATGTATAAATGATAAGACAAGAATGAAGTTATATCATACATCCCCAAAGACAGCTAAAAACGACCATTATATTGCACTGCCACATGTTTTCGTTATATCCCAAAAAGCACATAAAAACTGCTTTAGAAATGTTTTAGAGACTTTTAAAAAAAAAATCCACATACTGATTTTTTTAATGTCATTGTCTCTATAGAATAGAGCTTGGGAGGATAAAGCCATACTGAATACGAAATACAGTCATGATTTTATGCCCATAGGCAGAAAAAAAATCATAGAGATGTAGAGGTGCCTATAGTTGATGCAAGATGCCACAGAATTTGGCAAAGCTCTGTACAAAAAAAAAAAGTGTTACCATTCTAGGGCTGAATCTTCTCCCTTTTATGCTCAGCAAAATAGAGGCTAGGGATGTCTCTGCTCCTGAATGTGGAAGAAAACCTACTTATAATCAATTGATAGATTGTCTGAGGAGACAGAGACATATTGAAATATAATAGTAAGTTTCAGAAAAAGGGTATGCTTCGCCAGAAAACTTGGGGAATATGGAATATTCATGAGGACTTCATGCACCAGCAGAGTAAAAAAAAAAAACTTATCTGTTCTCCTCAGAAATCTTTCTCTTCATAATTTTGCTTCTTTTGTAGGAAACCAAGTTCATGTAGACTTTTTAAAGGCTAGCAATTTTTTCAGTTTACTGTCGATTTCCTGCAGAATGGAAGGTGCAACAAAATTATTCTTCTCCTACTATTTCAGTGACTCCACTGGGAGGCCCTCTAACTGCCTGGGGAAGTAAACTGCCTGACTATTTATATTTTATCTTCTCTCCCTAGCTCCACCACCCGCCCATGATAGCAGGTAGCTAAGCAGTTTGTTACATAAATTGCAATAACCCAAAACACACCAATCTTAATTCTCAGACTGTATTAATAAGGATGTCATTTAAATCAATGGAACTCTATCTCTTCATACAAGATATACATCTCATCCACGTTATTTAAAATCCAGGGAGATTTATCTTGAACTTGTTTTCACCAACTTTCTCTGCCGCCTTGCCTAATTATCAAAGAGATGTCTTGCCTCTTGAGAGAAAGTAATTTAATATGTTTTTCTAGTTGCTACAGTAGCTGAGTCATAATACAGGGTTTGTGAAATTACATCCTTTCTTTGGTGATGGGCAATAAGATAGAGGGAGCTGCATGAATTAGTGTATACGTAGGAGAGATTCAGAGAAGAGATGGATTTTGGCAGGGTAAAGTCTACTTTTAATCCACAGAATTATCTCTAGTGTAGAAAAAAGGACTAAAATACCCACTGGCAAACTGATGGTTTTGGCAGAACATTTCTCCTGAAAACATACTCTGGTGCGAATTGTCTCTAAAAAACCCCCTTAGATAATATATTAAAATAAAGTAGCTTGAAAGTACTTCTTATGCATTTTTACATCCCTAAGCACATACCTTGTTAAATCATGCTTTAAAAAACAGGATTTCTTTAACAAGATGGCTAATTGGAACAGACATGTCCAGAAATTACATAACTTTTGTACTACACAGAAAAAAAATCTTCAAGGGGATATTTTTTCATTTCTAGTATTTATTTTTTTAATAAATGCCTATAATGATTAAGATAGTTATCTTGGCCAAATAAGCGTCCTT
>VXAK01022132.1:11279-124116 GCA_013399435.1 Arenaria interpres
GATCATATTTGTAAAAATGAATTAGTGGACATTAATGTATTTGTAGTTGCCTTATTCCCATTTTGTTAGGATATGTACAAATAATTAATTAGAATTTTTATCATCCATATGTAGTAACAAAATATAAAACCTCTCATTTCTCCAAGACAGACCAAAGTGAGACTAACAGAACCAAGAACCAGGACACAGTTTCCAGCTGTGCGTTTCCAGCTGGAGTCACAGAAAGGTCTATTTGGCTATGTGCAATGAACAGTGGGTACTAGGGCAGCATGAAAAAAACAGAACATTTACTTAATCAAACTTAGACCTTAAATTTAAACAGGTATTCTATGCTTTAAGAAAAAAAAAAGAAAAAAATCAACCCAGGACACAGCACTTTCTGCAAACGTTCTACTATTAAATCAATTGTTGCAAGTATTTTGTTAATGATGAAAAATGCAAGGAAATTAAAACATTGCAAAGATTATATAGAGATAAAAAAGGGAGACTGAAAAACTAGAAAAGATACTATGAACGGTATAGAATTAAAACGTTATAACTTTTCTTCCTAGTTCATAGCATGAATGTAAGAACATAGTAGAATTTTTCAGTTCCATTGCATGCTCCAGCTTTCAGTGGTTTGTCAGCTATGTGAAAATTCATGTGGGCAAAAGGGTATTTACTGTATTCACTGTGAGGTCTGAGCCCTGGGAAAAAAGACTGCCCCGATGGTTAAACAAATAGTGCATGAAAAGAAAAATACCAGGCCTTTTTTCAGCTAAAGATCTTTGAATGTATTACTTGCAATATTCAGCAGTGATTAGAGTCCAAAAGAGATCCATGTTGCATGTCCAAGGCCCAGACAAGCACATACACATCGCTTTCAGCTGGTGTCGGAGGACCATTGATTTCATCAGGTGAGGAGCTTCTTCCTATTGAGAGGATGTCTTTATGCAACAGAGATTACTATGTACAGTCCTCAATTTACAAACTGAAACCCAGGAGATCAACTGGGTCTCAAGGAGGCTAACAAAACCTTTTCTTAAAATCATCTAATTCAAGGATGATAAGACTTTCCACAACCTGTCTTAAGAGCAATGGAAGTAGGAGGTGAATTGGCATCAATTTCCAATTTGCAAAAGCTGTTGACTTTTAAACATACCTTCATCACTGAAAAACATGAGAATATAATTGTGGATTGATTTTATTCCTGGTTATCTTCTGCTAGAAATACTTTCTTCCTATGGAGGTAAAACTTCTCACACTTTCTGCACCATATTTGACCTATGAATAACTGCATAAAGATTATTTTTATTAGCAAATTCCTTAGCTTTTAAAACAAGTGGTATTATAATCACTCATACACCTGGGAAAAGTAAGGAAATTAATATAATACAATCATTACATCTGGTATTGAGGCTACAATACATTTGCTGCAAGACGACAGATTACTACTTACAGATTTTGCATACTAGTAACCGTCGTTTACTTAATATCTGCAGGTTTCATAATCATGAGAGACAACATTTCTGCTAGTCCCCAGCAGTATAATGTTGCATTTATCCTCTGTATACCCCCAAAAAATGCATCAAGTACAGCAATGAAAATAAAATTTCCAATCAGCATTGTACCCGAAAACATTTATTCTTTTCATCAAGAAAACTAGTCTACAAAGAGAAACATTATTGATCCTGGGTTCAGCACAGTAGTGCTATGTAACCATTTTATGAATATACAGTCTGTTTGTGTAGGGTATCTTATTTCCAGTGCTGTTGTGTCCAGCCGGTTGTCATTAGGGGAACTTGTTTCCAGGGTTTCCCTGTTTTGCCAGAGCGGTAGCTCAGAGCTGAAAAGGATCCCTCCATTAATTTAAAAGCCTTCTCAAAGGAGGAGATATGAGGGAGTGGAATGAGGATGGGTTAAATCTCAAGGGGTATCCAGGTAGATGGTAAGACACAGGCAGCAATTCTTGCAGAGGCAGTCTGCTCAAGAAGGTAAACCACATGGAGAGAAGATGACAAGAAATTACAAAGCAGTAAACCAAAGGGCAATGCAGGTGTGGATACAGACCATTCCTTGTTTAGAAGTGTATCCTATTCTTTTATAGTTTGGTTCTAAATACACGTCTTGCTTTAAGAAACCAACGTAGTAGCTAGTTATCATGAATATTGTTTCCAGAGGGGGAGAAAAGCCTGAGACAACAAAGCTGACTTAGGGCTGCTAAGGCAGCCATGATAAATCACAGGGGACTGCAGTCTGTGCATGGTGGGAACAGAGTGTGAGTCAGCTAAGGAGTGATGAATGTCCAAAGTTATTTATTCTGGAGGGTGCCAGGGTGAGCTGGAAGTCCAGTTATCCTTCTGACTGCAACAAATCCTCTGATTAATAAAGTTTTGCATTTTAAATCAAATTATGTTGAAAAGCCAATGGATTTTGTACTTCTCTTTCCCCCTCCCCCAATTTCTGTCCTCTTGTTTAAAAAAAAATTGCCAAATGTAGATATATTTAGCAGGCAAGTAGCAAAACATCATCACAAACAGGGCACCTAATAACTAAAATAAAAGTTAAATCAGTACGGAGTAGTTAAACTACCCAGCTACATGAAGCGGGTTTTTTTCTAGTATTAATATAAAGAACACCTTGAATACAACTAAAATTTATCACTCAGAAAAATTTATGTATCTAATACAAGATACTTTAGTTTTCATGAATTCTGTTTTGGCAACATTATAACTTTCGACTGTCAAGAACTGTGAAGCGTTGATGTTGTTTAGTTACTATGTTAGAAAATAATTGTTGTCTGATGCCTACTACAACTGAGAAAGAAAATTGTCGTGGTTTGGACTGGATTGGTCAATGACAAATGACAGATGTTCTCCCCCCACCTCTCCCTCCAAAGATAAGAGGAGGAGGAGGAGAGATAAAGAGATTTACAAGTTTAGAAGGAACTAAACTACTTAAATGAAATATTAATAATAAAAATAAAATAATGAAATAGATACAATAAATACAAAACTATATCAAGCCAGGATGACATCACCAGCAGGAACTGGGGAAGTCCCAGGCTGGACTCAGTGATGGGTGGGAACTGGATTCCAGCTCTGGAGTCAGGAACACACAGATCAAGATCAACGGCTGAACAGACAGGGTCCTCTGTGAACAACAGCCTTTGAAGAAAGAGGGCTGACCTTTTGATCCCTCAATTTTTATACCGAGAATGGGGCAGATGGGATGGAATACCCTGTTGGTCAGTTTTGGGTCCCCTGTCCTGTCTGCTCTTCCCCGCAGCTGTGATCCCTCTACAATCTTCTGTTTCCGACCCTCTAACTGGGCAAATAACAAAGATAGCTGACCTTGGCTGTTATAGCAATAAGTTTAAGCAAGACCCTCTCTGCATATCATCCCTTGGCATTGACTATAAACATAGGTCTTATCACTCTGAGAATGAACGGTTTTCTGCACAGTATGCTGTTAATTTCAGAGAGATAGAAGAGGCTTAGCTGAACAGAAAGTTGGTTCTGTTCTACCTCAAACCAGGACAAAAATCAACTCTTCAAAGGCTCAGGTAAACATCACATAATAAAGTAGAAAAAAACCAGAAGGAAATTGTGATTAACAGGCAGTTTGCAGCATCAATAAATAGAAGAAGAAGAAAAAAAAAACAACCCAAAACCAAACAAAAATGGTCCCCAAAAACCAAAATCTCCAGCTCTTATTTATTCCTTACTAATAGAGAGCTCTATCAGAACTTCTTGCTTCAACAGCACACAGAAACCTGCAGAAACCACAGTGCTGCTTCAGGTATAGCTATAATTCAAGGTACTGTTCTTTTAGCATTTATTTACTGAATGTCTTGAAGACATTGCTTTTAATTCCCTGCTTCCAAACATGAGGTGAAGTGAAGGTGATGGCCGAGAACACAGATCACAACCAGTGTTTTTTTACACCTTGACTCACTGGCACCATTAGGTCCATGGAATCGAGCTGTTATTACTAATCACAGGTAACATTTCTCACAGCACGTGCTCTTATTCACTTGCGCACTCCCATGGTCACTCAGAGCCTGGTGGCCAAAGCACCCACTGAGAGGCCAACCCCAGCTGGGCTCATAGACTCCAGCTCTTTGTAGGTCAAGCTGTGCAACACCACCTGGGCCAAGGCAACTTTTTACTTTCTCTTCTTCACTATATGGTTTCCTGTACATTGTTCTCTGCACCCATCTCTGCAGGACTGCAAGGAGGATCTAAAGGAAGGCGACATTTTGAAGTGCTGCACAAATTTTGAGTGTACCCAAACTTTAAACACATTTGAGCATTTCTGAAAACACAACAAAATCCATGCTGTTTGTTTCATTTCCCTTGTAAAATGAGAAAATGAGCCAACAGTAAAAAAAAATATAATTAAAAATAAAGAAAAATTACTGTTTATTTCAGACAGACAGAATAATTCCAGCCTTCTCTAATATCTGAGTTGCCATTTACCCCAGGCTTAGCAGGGCAAGAGCATAATCTCATTCAATCCTCCATCTAGCTGGTTGGAGATTTGTGGTTTTTTTTTAAAAAGAGAGGATAATGCAGGGAGATAAGTTACATGTGTCCAATGCCATAGAGCAAGTTGCTACTGATTAGTGATCTTCTGTAATGGTAATGCAGCATAGTCTTTGGGGGATTGCAATTGATCTCTTTTGAAGATGTACAGTGTGCCCCTTCATTGACCCAGCCTCTGAGACTGCAGAGTGCACTAACAGCAAAGGATGAGAGAACAACTTTGAAGGCACTTTAAAAGCAATGTTAAGAATTTAGGTTATATTAAGACAATTCTCAGATAGCACTGTTCTGTTTTACTTTACTACTTTACTACTTTAGTTAATAGTTAGCATTACGGACAATTTTAAATCCTAAGTGTCTGGGTCATTTACACCCTAATAATTATAGCAACCACAAGTTTTGACATTGACTGCTTGTTCAGTTGCATGGATTCTTCCCATGAAAGTAGAGAAATTTAGAAAAACAGACTGAACTGTGCCATTCCTCACAAAAGTTTTTTTTTTGCATTGATCTTAAAGGTTTCAGTGATGGAGACTCTGCTAATTTCTTAGGCATTCATTTCCATTGCTTACTTAAGCAAAGAGATTTCTACATCAGAAAGGGTGAATGCAGTTGTCATAGTTGCTAAGAGATTAAGAGAACACAGGAAGCTACTTATACTTATAGAGGACGTTTATGCCAAAGCCGAACTCAGCTGAGGAGGGAAGAGGCATGAACTCAGTGCCGAGGTAAACACATGCCAAGAACTACTTTGTTCTTTGTCTTGTGCCCCTCAGATTCTCTTAGCTCAAACCAAATGATAATGAATGAATTATACAAACAAGAAAAGATCATGCTATTTTCCTAGTCCAAGACCACCTCAGACAAAAACAGTGGAAGGGAATCATTCTTTGGTATCACCAGTCATTTTCTCATAAGTGTATAGTTATCAGCTGTTAATTTACAGTCCTTTGAGGCATCCCCAATTTCTGGGTCCCTCCAAAGTCCTCTCCTACTGTTAATAAGATACTGTGGCTTCAGGCTTCATCATCTCAACTTCTGTGGAGCAGTTTGATGTCAACAAAATGTCCAGAACAGGATTAAAGGGATTGTGATAATAAACATGGAATTTATCAATCTAGGTTAAAAAAGCTAGTCTACTGATTGTTTACAAATTTTCTTATAATTTGCTGATAAGCTGCTTGTATCTTATTAAAATGTGATCTGAAAGCCCAATTTTCCACAGTCAGGTCCCAAATCAGACAACTTCTGGTTATGAATTATAGACCATCCTTATTTTACACAACACTTAAATGTTTTCCTGATTGAGGTTGGACTCCTGAGACATTCATAATTGAGAGATTTTAAGAAAAAAAAAAAATTATTCAGGAGGTGGCAAATCTTACAGGGCGTTGACTATTATTTGTTGTGCTTATTCCTGATCAAAATGCTTTCAAGCAAGCTATCCAAGCTCTGTACTCTCACCACATTTGGCTAGCTCAGGCACATAGAAATTTCCTAGGGATAATTTTTGCTTAATCTTTCTTAGCACATGATAATTGCAGTTCCCAAGAAAATACATTTTATGAGTGATTTCAACACAGAAAGAGGTATTACATATATTGTTCTGATGTAACACCACGTCTTCTCCTCTATAGGTGCCACTCATTTAAAGAGCTTTATGTGTTCTTCTGCAAATGAAGGTAGTAAAAAATGGGCACAAATCTACATGCAGGGGTATAGTTTGCCAACTCACACTCAAGCACAATTCCAGCATTGAGGGATTGTGCGTTGATGCCAACCCACCTGTCAAGACACAGAGAAACGTTACTTAAAATAAAGAATGCCTGGTGTAAATCAAGTATTGATGAAAGGAGGCCTTAATCACCTGCCTCCAGCTCCACAAGGCACTATGATAGTTGATTTCAGAGTTATTTACCAAGTTCCTTTCACCTTTTCTCCCTTCATTAATTTGCTGGGAAAAGCTAAATGGATGGATAGGAGACTTTTGTCTAAAGAGCAGATGTTATTCTAAGTACTGCTGATTCTGATAGTCTTCCCCTTTACCTTCCTAATTTAATGAAATCTTCCCACACATACACACACTATACACAATGAACAAAGCATAGTCATGGCACTATCTTTGCGTTATTTAACACCAGGATGTGTTTATTTAGTGTTTTACCAGGTATGTGTGTGTTTTATACCAGCTGATTGGTCTTGAACCCTCTGACCTCTCTGGCCCTTCTTGATCTTGGGAGATTTCACCTTGGGCACAGATACAAGGAATTAATGAGGAAAAACTCTCTTCAATCAAGTGGTTTATATTTGTCTGCTTGATCAACTCTAGTTGTTTGGGGCAGCCCAGGGAGACAGTTCGGAAGAAACTAGATACATGAACATGTAGGAGTGTATCTTTCCACTCAACTTTAGGGATCTGGCTACTAGCCAGACCCCATTTTGACAATGTCCACTGGTTGGGGGGAGGGGAAGTGATGGCGAGGTGGGCATTGTCTTTTTTGTTTGTTTGGGGTTTTTCCTGTCCTAGATTAAGAAGTGTTCAAAGTCCAAAAGGAAAGAGAGAATGGAATGAAAACAGTTGTGTGGGGGGCTGTGAAAAATAACATTACTCTGAAGCTGGGATAATAAACAGTGACCCATGATGATCATTACTGAGCAGCTACAAAAGCATTGGGAAAAAGGGAAACATCATTCAGCTGCAATGGAGTCTTTAAGTAGCTGGTCCTACAGCAGCTGAACATCCGTTCAGATGGTTGGAAAATCAGCAGGACTTATGGGGGCCAAGATATGCATGAGGGTTTGCTATTAAAAAGCTTGATGTCCTCTCAGCACTTACAACAGAAACATATCTGAAAGTATAGAGCATCTGTTAGGTTCCCTTTCCTAAAGCTGATCATAGCCTCAGTATAGAAAACATTTAACTGTTGCCCCCATGTACTTCCTGACTGATACAGGATGCTGTCTCCCACAGCAATAAAGGAAATTATAGCCTCCCATGCACATTCAAGTAATAATAAAATAAGAAGTATGTAATAATAGCCAGAGCCATATGAAATATATACTTCGTGAACCAAAATTAAACTGGAGAAATGGCTAAGCATGAAAGGTCAAGGCTCATAAACTGAACATAATCTCCTGTGCTTTACGCCTCCCTCCCCACAAGCAAATTAAATTTTAATGATTTTTGGAAGCTCTGACTGCTAAATACTCTTTGCAACCTTCCATATGAATGACAGCATAACCCTAAGGCCCGTGAGAGTGTCCAAGCCCATGTGCTTTTACATGCAAGATGTTGGTTTATTCCCTAATGTATACAACATAAGGCACAACAGTCCTGATGGGACAGTGTGAAGCAATTAGGATTAAAAGCTTTGGTCAGAGCTCAGGAGATCAGATCTCCACTGCTCCAATGCTGACAACCCAATGAAAACCTCTCCTGGAGAAGAAGACGGGGTGCTGTGCTCACTTTGCATAAAATCACATGTCCACACTAACTGCAAGATGTTGGGCAATCAGGTTTGAAGTGTTCAGCAAAAGCAATTTATGACCATATGTTAATAAATGCAAATCTTTGCTCGGAACACACCTTTGCTTTATGGTTATTGTTTTTTTCCTAGTAAGTATTGACATGAGTATGTCCTATTCTGAATTTTATTTAGTACCCACAAATTAAGATGAAGGAAGAAGCTTAAGACCTAAAGTAATTTCTAAGGTATTTATTTGGCTTCAGACGAAGATCTACAGCCTTCATACCACCATCAAGCAATTACAGGTATCAAGATGGGAAGTCATGTAAGACAGCAACAGCTTGAAATTAATATGGACCCCAGCAAGACAAGGTTTAGGGGGCTGATCTAGTGAGGCTAGGGCAAAGAAAAAGAATTTGACCTGAAATACAGTACAGGCCAGGGCACTGTATAACCTCAAGCCAGCTGCTTGCTCTACTGTGCCTTAGTCAATCCATAGGTGACTCCTTGCACTAACCAAATATTTCACCTGTGTTCATCCTAACCGCTAAATAAATGACAATCAAAACTTGCAGCAGATTTTAGAATGGTTATTCATTGTTTATTCTGTTACTTGAACTAGTTATTTGGTTGACATTTGTTTAAAGCTTGATTGTTTTCAAATAAAGCAGGCACAAAAATGCAAACAAATATTAGCTTACGCTACTGATTTTTGTCTATTTTCAGAAAAAACCCACATCTTAAACTGGACGAGTTAAAGTGTTCTTAAAGATATTCTGCACTGATTCCAATGTATTAATTAAATTTACATGAGAAAGGGATGGGGTTTTAATGCATTCCAAGCATACAAAATCAAAGGCACTCACATTAGAAGACAAAACTTTTAAGTACATTCAAATGGCAATTTTCTTGATAAAAAAAAATAAAAATTCTATTCTCTACACCTTTCTTTTTAAAAAAAAATAATCTGCAATGGGGAATCATTCTTGTTTTACAAAAAAAGAAATTGAAATTTGATTCCTCACAATCAGCAGAAGAGTCTGGGCTAAAACTTGTCCCCAACTCTTCCTATTTTCATTGTTAGACACACTGGGAATTAGCATTAGCTTTTGTGATTTGTGGTGTTTAGATGTGTGGGAAATGTGACTGGCAGAAAACAAGAGAGGAAGTGGAGAAGTATAAATATAAAAAGCAAGCTTTTTCTGATGTGAGACTATGGTGATGACAATTGCAGAACAAGCCTCTCTTTACAAAAATCAGATCATCTTGAGGTCATTATCACACTTGCAAAAACCCTGAGCATCACTGACTTTTCACAGCTTTTGTGCTTGCCCATCTGTCATTGTTTCCATGTCTTCCTCGTACGCCAGTGGAATGAACGCAATAGAAACTGGCAGGGTAATTAACGGGGCCGCTATCTCAAGAGGTGCCCCCTTTTGTGGAGTGCAACTCTAATGTATTCTTTAGAGACACACAGTACAGTTGGGAGCATTCCTACGCTTCCAGAAATTGCTGTTCACTGCTTCAGCCTACGCTGTACACTTCGGTGGCTTAGAGAAACATTTATTTAAAAAACAACATAAAGTAAGTAGATTCATGCCATGAATAAAAATGTATTTTGTTGAAGCACTGATTATCATTTACCTTTCTAGCCTAAACACGGACCAACAGCATGTTCTAATAAACTCACAAATAAATAAGAAGTTCGATAATAAACTCCAGGAACCCTGGGCTGGAAATTTGAGGTACCTGCAGTTTTCAACTACTTATGGAGGCAATGGAAACACTATTACTCTTTGCACCTGCTCCTATCTGTTACTCTGTTACCTCATCTTGAAAAATTTTCCCTGCACAAATTGTAACAGAGCCTGAAAACAGGCATTGGTGTGAAAAGCACTTCTTGAGAACTGGAACTTATCCGAGTTTGGGGATCGGCAGCTATTCCCCTTGTTTGCCTCTTCTTCCACTGACACAGAAAGGAACCTGGCCTACCTGAGTTTTGCATCCTCAGCAGAACCCACAAGCATCCCAAATCAGTTTACACCCCTGCTTGGCCACAACCATTTAATTTACATTAAATTTACATTTACAGCCCCTGCTACAGTTACAGTTGTAAGAGTCATTATAGTTGTAACATTCCCCTCAGATGCAGACTGATATTTTTGCACTTCTCTCATCACACCTTCCACAGAAATTTCTTATGTTTTGAGATGTAACAATAATGTGCTGAAACTCCCCATTTTCCTGCTTCCTCCCTTGCAATAGTCCAAGCTACTGGTGCCAAGAGAATATGGGCCATAGCATCAGCAAGTGTTCTGCAAGATGTGACAAGATACTCTGAAAACACTGTGTAGAGGAAAAACTATCCAAATTCAATCCACTTTTTCCAGGATTTTTAACTTGCTATCGATCCGCATGACTCATATTCAATGAGATCATTAGATCTTGAGAAACAAATCCTGCATTAATCTCTCAGCAATTTCAGCTTTTGCTAGTGCTCTGAGACGAACCTATGGGCTGTGACTTCCCTTCTCTTTTGGACTGCAGAATTCTTTGTCACTTACATCTATGTAAAGATACATTTATACCTACGTGGATTTGAACTGTGAGTTCTGCAGCATGTTACCGAAGTACCTTTCCACTCTAACAATGCCTCTTACAGGCCTCAGAATCACACAATCAAAGGTAAGCACCAAATTAAAATTTTATCCTGAAGGCAAGATTCTGGCTTTCTTGAGGTGGAGAGCTGAGGTGGAATGGTTCCTGCATCCCTCATTGTTACTTGTAGTTCTGGGGAAAAACTTACACTGAGGCAGATTCAGATTAGACACACTTGAGGAATATTTGGTTTTGATCCAGAACTTCACTATAATTTACATTTAAAAATCAAGGAGGGATATTTGTTGGTATTGAAGCATGTTTTACATTATGTAAAGCTGCTAATAACTGATTGGTGATAAAGAGGCCAGAAGAGCCCTCCACAGTTAAATCTGTGGAAGAATGAATCTTGCATCATTGCTGTGAAAGTATGATTGACTTTGCAACTTCCTGGTGGTCACACAGTATGCCTGCTACAGATTAAGAGGGAGAAACAAGAAAAAAAGAAAAAAAAAAAAAAGCCAGGTCTACACTAGGGTGACACAGATGATATAACACAGGGTGAGATTGTGGAAAAAAAAAAAAAAATAGATAGACCTTTGTAAAGTGTGGATTAATCAAGACAGTGGACAAAAAAAATTCCCACAGGAGTTATTTCTTCTTCAGTTTATAGAATGGACATGCTATATTCTACACTTCACAAAGAAATACAGGTTCTGTGTAGAATATACAAAATTATGCAAAAAACCCAAACGATTATCACGTCAAAAGCCATCTGTTTGTAAGTTCAGTCATATATTTCTAATTCATTCAATTAATATTTGACTTCTGTTTAAAGAAAAGTGATATCCTTTTTACATGTCTATTGTATGAGGCAGCACAGTTGTGTTTCTATTATAATTAAACAGTGATCACCATGCTTGGTTAGGAGAGTCACTACATAGAAGGAACTATTCACAGGCCTCCTTCATTTCACTGGCATTTTACAGAATTGAAAGGAGGTCATTTCTTCTTTATTTGGCATTTATGTGAAGGAATAGTCTATATTCAGACAGCTAAATTTCACGTCTACATTTTATCCATAGAGATAGACCCTAACTTTAGTGTTCTGAATTGCTCTCAGAAGCAGTATTTCTCTCTCTGTGTTAACTATATTGAGAACCTGAGCTTCTGAAGTAGTCATAGACAACTAAAATATAAGGTGTTTCAACATCACACAGTGTTAGAAGATATTTGAAATAAATAAAATGTATGAGATTATCTTTCAGGATGTACCAAATTAAATACTGAATCTAGACTGGGATTTATGACGTATACTCTTTTACAGTCAGTTAGCAGCAATGTAACTAAAGCAAATGCAAAACCTCAGGATTTGAGTCCTAAAGAGTTAGAAAATACAGACTTAAATTTTCCTTTAATTCTCCATCTTTATTCAATTCTCCTAAACATGTGTTGTAGGCCATTTTGGTGTTGGCCACATAAAAGAGCCAATGCCGAAATTCATTAGTTCTTATGCAATTATACTGATTGCATCTGCCCTGACATAATCCACAATTTCTTTATTTATTTCTTTACTGATCACTTCTCTCCAGATCCTTACATTTTTTACCATTATGTAACAATTTTTGGTTTGGGTGTTTGAGATTGGGTAGGGGTTTTTTTTGCAGAGGGTGGTAGGGATGAGCAGGGTTGTCTTCAAACGGGTTTTGTTTACAGTAAAGGCAGTTACGAAATAGTAGCACTGTCTGTATTGTTAGAGCTTGAAGGGAGCATAAAACACTAACACACCCAAAGATATTTACATAAGTAGGCTTTGACAGAGTGGAGGTTAGGAATGGGACGTAGTTTAATGCAAATGTTAATAATGTTTCCAGTTCAGGCTACATAATGCAAAAAGATTCAATGTTTGTCCATATGGAGAATCACACTGACATTGTTTTGCAATCAGACACAGATAAAGTAGAAAGTGCAAACAAGCCCTGTTCCCACCTTGCCTCTGATACAGTCCCCTGACACTACCCTGTTCCTGTGTTCCCCCTATTAAATTATACTTGTCTAGGCTGCTTCTTTTACAGATCTCTATAGCAGTTTCCATCTTTCACAGGGTAAGATTACTTATCCTGTGGCCTTTCTCTCTTGCACAGATGTCTAAACCCATATACGCCTGTCGTATATCTATTAGGTCCTTCCTGTGAAGACCTAATCTATCTGCCATTGGCAATCTGCAGAACAGCCGTGAAAGGCAGGAGCCATCCTGCTAAATGTAGTCTATCCTGGCTATCTGGAGCCAGGCTTAACATTTAATTTCTGTCTAAATGAACAGGTCAATGACTTTATTTTTACTTATGTTAAGATTCATATTTTATAGGTAGGGCAACACACATCTGATCTAGCATGAACTGGCACATGGCCAGCTGAAAGAAATTGGGTGTGACATGCAACATTGATATCTGCCCTGTACCTTTAAAAACTGACCATACATACCATTACAGGAATACCGTAAATGTCAGTCAAGGCCTAATTAGTGTCTATAAAGGTACTTCCTGGCAATAATTGATTTCTTAATCCAGATCCCAATCTGCTCTACTGATATTCTTTAATGACTTTCTGAAGTCAGTGATAACAAATTGGATAAGAAAAGATGTTTTCGTCAATCTGGAGGATTCACAGGAGACACAAAGACTGAGTTAACATGATGCTGTTGCCAAGAGTGACTGAGCAAACAGTGTTTGCAATTACAATTCACTTCCCTAACTTGGTTTCCAGCAAAGCAGCAGCACTTTAACTTTAATTATGGCTGCCCCAGAGTAAAGGAGGGGGAAAAAATTGCTTTCCATTACTTATTCGTTCTTTCGTCTTTCACACTCCTCAGCAAATTTGATCATATAATTAAACTCTAAAGGGTATTTGCTGACAACCTGTGGTCAAAATGTAACGGAAGATGATAATGATGCTCAAAACGGGTTCCCTCCTTCCTATAGTGCCAATTTCTGGCAAAGTACTTCCTTTTCACAAATTACTGTATGCCATAATCAGATCATTTGGAAGCAGGGTGTGATGTGTAGGTAGCATTAGACTTACTTAAAATGGAATTGTATTAATAGCCCATTTTCCCTCTACCTTCCATTCAGTCAGAAACAAAGGTAAATTCAGCCATTGCAGTGGCTGGCAAACATTGGTGTCTTATTCTAATCTTCTACTCAAAACTCAAAATTCAGCCTTAAGAGCAATAGGCTGCTGTGGCCTCTCAAGTCAATAAAAGCAGTATATAGCATGAAGAGGGAAGTTTGGCCTCTGTAAGGAAAGGGAAACATCAGAACATTTTCAGACAATTACAGAAAAAAATTGAATTACAAAGAATTGGGTATCTTTATGTCATAAAAAGCATTCCCAAGACTGTTTTATATTGCTTTCTGCCTTATATCTACCCACTGTAATATACAGACATATAAACTGATTTTTCTTCTACCACTGAAAAAAACAAATAAATGAAAAAAGGGGACTATTGATGGACTTTCTGCAGAGAGGAAAACTTGCTAAATTTAAATTCTATGGGTAAATTAGGACAAAGAAGACAGTTCTGTCATTTCAACAGCCTCCTAGCCCTGTTTCGCTGTCTGTCTCCCAGTTGCTAATCAGTCTGGGAGCTGACAGCATTCTGCATCTATAATGATAGGAGAAACAGGCAAACATTGAGTAGAACCCAGAATGAATCAGAGGAACTTTGATCCCTTGGCTGCCATGGGCAGCTATGGATCTAGCCTGCTTTCCAGTCAAAGCTGTGGATCAGCTGCTCCCCATGCCCATGCAGTTGCCAGTACTTACAGTGCATGAAGCAGTGTGCAGGAGAGGAAAAGGGTCCCAGCTGAGATGGGTCTGTCTGCTGCTGTTTGGATTAAGTGCAATCCTGTGGAGCAAAGGGGGACTTCTTCTCCTCCCCTCCCTTTAAAGGTAACACCTGACAAAGTTTCTGGCAGGTGTATGGTGATGGGTCCAGCTGCAGCACAAGTGGAAGAGCCTTGTGAGGACTGGTCTATAGCAGGGAGGAGGCAGAAAGCCAAATGTCAGAAGTGACCAAAAAAAGAGGGACTTTTGCAGAGACGCACAAGATTTGTGCACATGTTCGTGCAAGCCAGGAAGATACTAAAAGCTGCTGGGACAAAAACTGAGCATGGAGGAAAGAAATGTCCCAGGAATGTGTAGTGGATATTTGTTGTCCAGCTTTGTGGTTTGCTCTCCCTCAATCAGCAGCCCCGAGTTCCTGCTCTTTGAACAAGGTTTCCTTGTTCTACTTTGGTACTTTTGGTCTAAATGTAACTTCAAAGTTGGGAAGTCCTTGATGACTCTTGGTGAGCTCACTTTAAAAAAAAAGGCTCCAGGGGATCAGTTATCTTCCAACTAAAACTATAGGACGTTTGTGGCAGTGGTGTTCCTCCTGTGCACCGCAAGTGCTGCCTGTGGAGGAGCAGGCAGGCTGAGGATGTCATCCTTGCAGCCCATCCATCCTTGGTCCTATTGTGGAAGAGGGCTGAGGGGTGGGCATAATACAGGTCATACCTGACCCATCCTGCTAAATGGTCTCTTCTTTCCCTTCCAGTCCTGCATTTCTCCACTCAAGCAGGAATGACGGGGTCATTATGGAGTGTTCTTGCACCGTATAGACCGATGTAGAGAAGCCAAAACAAGTGCAGGTGCTGCAATTCTTCACTGCTATGGCACTGAGGGCAGTCACACTTGCTTTGCTTCTCTCGCTGCCTAAAGTTACCATCCACATGATAAAGGTTTTCCTTCCACTTATGAACACTCTCTTTTGTTGCCAGCATATAGGAATGTTTCCCAGTTCCAACATCATTGTTTTGCCCACAATTTTTGTAGGCTTTGACGTGTTAGTGAACCGGATGTCAATTGAAGTGCTAGGAATGTCAGTATTTTAATTTTCTGGGAAGCTGCTTGATTCTTAACACATCCTAGTCTTGAATTTCAGCTTTTTTCCAAACCCAGACCTCTTCAAAATACATAGATACAAAAGCTCCAAATTATACTGTGGTTTGGTGATTCTGAGCAAAATGTGCCCTAAGGCTTAGCCTGAGAACATCAACTCATTTTCTTTAGTGACCCAAGACAGATAACTAGAGGCTAGGTTTCCAAAGGTGAAAGGCTGCTGTCACTAAGCCACTGCAGCAAGTTAATTGAATGTTTTCTCCCAACACTAGCAGCAAAGGCTGCTTTTACTATTTGTTCTATGTCGGGATTAGTATAGAGAATTTGCCTGACTTGTCTCCGAACAAAAACTGTAAAAGAAAAAAAAATGTTTGCCATTACTTATTGAGTGCCATTCTGACATATCCAAGGGTCATTCGCACAGCCTTCCAGTCAGTCTAGGTCAAAACTCATTTCTGCTTTGGTAAATCACACCCAGGGTGGCTTTGTTGCATGTTATGACCTGTCCCAGATCCACAGATCATCAGGCATCTAAATTAAAGAGCACAAACTCCATAGTGCTTTTTATTTCTGTTTTCCTGCAGAGCTCTTGTGCTCTTTTTTCCCCATTGAAGACAAATACAAAGATTTCATCTGTAATATTTTGCTTCCTTTAGGTTTCCATATTTCTACTTTGCGATTTAGGTGAGGGAGGAACCTGGAGAGGGCGTCACACTCTGTTCATAAATTTCCCAGAAGGGCTATGCAGACCAGCTCACAGCCTAAATGTGATAACACTTGCTTTTCTTCCCCACCGCTTCACATACACACCCTCATAATGGAGATGAAGGAGGGATAATAAGAGAGGGAACCAGCAGCTCTTCACCGTTTGTGAAACTAATGAGCCCCTTCATTTGGTCTCATTATAAATATGCCACCTCTGGCACCAGGCTTTGGTTCTGTTCCTGGCTGCATCAACATCAATTTCGAGGCACACTGATGCATTACTAACACATACAGCAGCCAAACCTCTTCTTTTCAACCTTTTTTTTTTGTCGTTGTTGTACTATTTGAGACCTTCCCCTCTCCATTGCTCCCCCTATGAGAGACACAGAAGCCTAGACTGAAAAGTAATGCGACTATTAATTAGAGCTTCCCTAAAGGAGAGCTATCCTGCCTGGGTGTTGTCTCTGTCTCAGTCTTTGTTCCAGGCATGTTCTGCGAGATTAATTCTTGTTTACACAGATTAATCCAAGAAATTAATATATCTAGCTAGGAAAAAAAAAAAAAAATAGGTCAGCCTGAGTAAACACCCTGATTACTCCTGAGGTGGACAGTTGAGATTTGTATTGAGGAGACACAACTCTTTTGTTTTCCTTGCACTTCTATGATATCTCCATAAAAAGTTATCCTTTCTTCTCTGAAAACTTTATCTTAAGGTAGCTGCTGAGTGCAGCAAGGGAGAGACATAAAAAAATCACGTAGGTTGCTTGTCAGTTTTTGCTGTTTGTACTTCATACAGGAGACCGGGGTGGGAATCTATTTTCTTGTCTCTTTAGAGATCTTCCTGAAATGAGTTTGTGGCCTTGTGCCAGGTCTGAGGAAATACATCCCTCTGTTGGTATTTTATAGTTTTACCACTGAAACTGAGGACCAAACGTATAATCTCTGAATTTCCTTCAATGAATGTCTCTATTGCAAAATGTACATAAACAATGCAAGACGAGGTTTTATTATACTGTCATGGATCAGGACAAGACTGAGACATGATACAAGCTCCAGTAACCAAAGCTGACAGTGTCTAGGACATCAAGTTGTTATTTGGATCATTACTGTTAATATCACCTTTTTTTATTTTTTTATTTGTTATCTGTGCTAATTAAATCAAAGCTGATTAAACTCTTACTGGCTGCAAAGCGTCTTAGAGAGACATCTTCCTGTGATATTGATAGGATGACACAGTGCTCTTAACTAACTGATCTGTTAAGAAATAAGATCTTTTACCCTGCATTGTCTCAAGTAACATTATATTTCATTTCCCTGCTAGTAACCACTAAAGTGAATAAGATCTAGCTGAAGGTTAAAAAGGCAATTCCTCTAAAGCTGTTTAAAAAATAAAGCCCTGGAAAGCAAAAGCATGAAAGTTCCCAAATTGTTAAAAGATTGATCATTTTTCTGAACGATCAGTAATAACTTTATATGTATGTCTCTTTTTTTAAGTATGCAGCATATACTGAAAGTATGTTTTTGAAGAAAAAATGAGTGTCTTGAAACAGAAATAAATATAACTGCTGACATAAATGTTCTCAATGTTGTATTGTTACTAAAAGTGACAGTTAAACCTTTCCAAAATGGAAATTTCAAAATCAAAGGGAAAAAATGGCCAACTAAATTAATAAAATTATTAGGTCAAGATTAATTCCTACACTCAAAAATTTAGCACATTCATTCAGTGAAAAATTTCAGTTCTTTTAATGGAGTCTAAATGTTAGACTTGTGAAAGTCTTTCTTGCTTTTTAAAAAAATGGCAAGTGCTAGGTGCTGGATCATGGCTGGCACCACCGGCAGGAGGACTCTTCCTTTCATGTTCTAAATACAGGTTGATCTGGCTGGATCTGAAAGCCTGGCCTAGACGCAGCAGGCCTAGCCACCCCCTACTTCAATATTCAAATTGTCTTTCCTGAGTAAAACCTGCAGAAAATCTTGACATATCTAGTTGAAGGTAACCTTCTAGGCTAGATGCAATCTGGATTTAGACCTGGATGTGGAATTGAAAAAAAAATAAATCCTTTGTGATAATGAAGGATGATCTCTTCTTTTCACAGCTTATGCAGTAGATAGCTACTTTCATTCTCCTGGGCCTCCACAACATTCAGCCCTGCTGAGCATGATATGCTGCCATCTCACATAGGAGAGAAAAAATGTTGTTTGTTCCTCAAAGGATGCATCCAAGCATGCAATTTCCTACATTTTACTACTGATTTGTGGCACTGAGGAAGAGGAAACAATCCATTGTCTTTCCTTTGGCCACCTATGTATAAAGTCTAGGTGAAGTATTCAGATAGCATCAACATACGCCCGACAAGATATAACCACAAATATAGCCTGATTATTTGGATGAAGAAGAGTTGGCAGCTGAATGCAGGCAGGCTAGAGGCAGTATTCATGAAGAGAGAGAACCAGCACGGTTGGCCAGCTCAGCTTTAGAGATCAGTTGGAATCCTTTATGTACAAAGCCTTCAAGAGAAACATCTCAGGGTAGTGCTTTCTAAAATGCTCAAATGACTAAAGTGATGACCTCATCTTGGTAATTCATAGCCTTGTTACCTTTTGGCTGAACTACCTTAATATGATACATATGTTTGAAAAGTACTTTCTGTTTTTTTACTGCATCTCTACTGTGAGCTAGTACATACCAAAGACTATAGCTTGTTTTTCTAAAAAATAATTTAAGGGTAGTCCGTAGGGTTTGCTGCAGGGCCTTCCACATTCATTGGCTTTGCATTGGAAAATTATTTATTTTGCTCAACAAATTCTCCATCTACTTTCCCATGAAAATCTAATGGGAAGCAATATTAAAGGAAGAGACTATGTTTTGGGATTCCTGGTAGCCCCAGTTTGTGCATGTGCACTGCATATTAGAAAGATAAGTAATCTTTTCTATTAAAGACACATTACTTCCTTATCCTCAGCTCATAGTTAAGCAGAAAAATCCCACTCTATACGTGATAGGTTTTAAAAGCTTAGTATTCTCCAAAAGAAAAAAATTTATCGTTACAGCAACTTGATTCTTAAGTTTTCGAGACAGCTTCCTAGTCAGCACAAATGCATGAATCTGCTGCCTTGAAGCCTCTGGAGCTCTGAGGCTTGCTGCTTCAGCCCAAATCTTGGGTCTCGCACCTGGCAACAATCTGGCCCAGCTACTGAGTTCCACCCTAAGAACTGATGGAAGATGTCACATCCTATAGGCAGGAAATATTGAGATAACTGTTAGACATTAAATCTTTACAATTTGACATTATTTCCTTCTTCCTGTTTTTAAATTTCTTGTATTTATCGGTAAAAAAAAGAAATTTCACTCCATCATTAGCAAGTATCACAAGAAGAAACAAACCAAAGGCCTTTCTTAAGAAAATAAAACAAAACTGAAAAATTCCTACCACTGAATAATTTTATTGGTTTGTGACCTTCAGCACCAAATGTAGTATGACTCCAAACAAGTTTGTCAAACACGTGCTGAAGACTGGAATGAAACCATATAGAATATCTTTGCATCAGATAAAATAATACAAAGAAAACTCAAAGCAGTCCATATAAAAGCTCTACAAATAAAATGAATAGTGAATGAGGAGGATATTAGGTGGTCTGGTCTGGTTGAAAATACCAGGTTGTTTTATTTTTCTAAAATCTTCCAACTGAATTTATTCAAACAGACAAAATCTAGAGCCTTATTTCTATCCTTGGCTACTAAGCCCGTAGATGTTTAGTTGTGGAACACCTTACAACATCTATTTCACATGACAGAAGCCATAAAACTTTCCTAACTTCCTTAACAAACCTAAAAACTGCAATAAAAGCTCCAAAGCTAGAATTATTGCCAAGAAGCCAATAAGCTACTTTCCTGACATAGCAGGGAAAAATTCAATAAAAGCCCCAGTTAAATCTAAGCAGGCTACTGTGTCCATATCACAGAAGGCAGCCAAAAATGACAAAATCTAAAGCCTACCTATCTGAGCGGAAGGAAAAAATGTCTTCCAGCCTCAAATTTAACAGTTATATTGTATGAACTTCATACAAAATAACCATCAGTGTATGAGGTGTTAAAGTTTTAGGAGTACTGGGAAGTTCTGTCCTTTCATCATGTTTCTGTTAGCTCTTTCAGTGGGTCAGAAGAGTGTGAGGAGAAAAGTGTTCCAAGGATATATGTGGGGGAGAATCAACAACATAGGCAACCAATGGAAACCTTAAAAGATGGGACCAGTACAAAACAAAGAGCATACAAAGAGCAATCTCAACTACTTAAAATCCTTTTAAGAATAGCACTTCTTCTCCCACATTCAAGAACTCCATCTCAAAATAGCTCATACTCTGCTAACCCTAAATTTATTCTTCTCATTGTTAGAAACCTTCTAATTTCCAGACTAAATTTATTCATTACTATTTGATAAATTGTTACTTTTTAACCGTCTCTTCCTCCTTATCAATAATTATTGCTCAGGCCTAGATGCATTTATCCACATCTGTTTCATCATCCCATGAGATTTTCTCTGCATCTATTTTCATTACATTTCTCCTTCTTCAGCAATGATGACCAGAACCATACATATTCCAATTGTTTTTCTGTATTTTCTATATATTCTACAATTGCACTTATGTATCCTTAACACTATTAAAACCACAAAATTTATCCTCGAAGTTTTACAGCTCCATTCCGCAGCTTTGTCATTCTCCAAACAATCAGATCAATCAGTCAACACATCTTGGTCTCTTTCCTCTCCTGTCACCTCCAGCTGATGAATTCTAACTGAATCTTGACTTAAGTCCATGCTGATATTTTTTGACTGCACTTTCTAAGCTTTGTATGATCTGTGCCTGTTATTCTGCTATGACTAAAATAGTACCTTTATGTTGTCCACTGTCAAACAAGTTTCAGCTGTAAGTGCTTGAAAAGACGCCTGTCAGAAAGGTCAAAACCACCAAATATGGTATCTTTCTAAACAAAATCTTTAACCAGTTCTTGGAATCTGAATTATTCATTTACTAGAACAAGAGAATGCAAATAATTTCTATATGTATATACGTACATGGGGACGTATCTCCAAATTAACCTCATTAAGCAGTAAATTAGGGGATTTGTTTTTATTTTTTTTATTTTTTTTTTTTATGAAAAGTGCTCTATTTTCCACAGTGGAATAATTCACTGTTTTAAAACTAAGTAGCTGACAATGATTTAAATTATCAGCCTCATTAACAGGGTAAGGTTATGACTGCAGGTTAAGATAGTCAGTAAAAAGTGTTACAAGGCTAAAACAGTGTCTGCAGTTCAATTGTCTATTTGAGTAAAATACAGGTCAGGAGAGCAGATATTCCAGTAAAAATATGTCATACATCTCCTTAATAAAATAATGGAATGTATCTTGTTTGTGAGGATAATCTGACTTGATATACAGATGTCTTTTATTCTTTTTTACATTTTTAGAACTATCTGAAGTCCAGTCATCATGTTCTAACTTTCATCAGAAATTGCTTTGGACTTTTGAATTTTCCCCAGATTTACTTGTAATTGCCTAGATATCTGATATTCATCAACTGGGAAATTCCATTTTCAAAAATGAAATGGCAAAGCATCTTCATGTGGAATAAAGACTTTCAGTACTGTGAAGGAAGGTTTAGTTTCTATAAATACTGGCCTATTTCCCGTTCAGCTGAAAATGTCTGCAATGTAGGATGCATCTCCTTACAGCAGATAATTCAGACAGGGTCACAGAGGTTTCAGATTTCCTATTGGAAATTGCCAATTAACAGATTTTGCAGTGAGTTCATTGTTACTCAGTGGCACATCATTCTAGAATGACAAATTACAGGAAGATATTTAATACTGTATAATAAATGATGACAAAAACTCAAGAAACTTTGGGTGGGCTGAGAGTAGGCTTCAATTGATACCAAATGTTTTGATATTTACCCTCCCTATAATAGGATATATGTTTCACAGCTAGCTAGACCTCCATAGCACAGCATTAATAAACATGGAATAGAAGTGATCCAACCCTATACATAAAGAGCTCCCAAATGCACTTATGAGGTTTGAACTTTTCAAGGGTATGATCAAAGCTGAGTGGAGTGAATGAAAAGGCTCATATTGACATCAATGGGCTCTGGAAGAGGCTTGATGTGTTGACAGCTAGAGAGATGCTCTGAAACCATCTGAAAATAAATTCAAGGTCTGATAGGACACTGTGGCAAAAGAGATACCATTGCTTCATTCTCTTCCATGTCAGAAAATTATCTCTGAGCTGTCAGCGTTGGTTTCTCATTATAGTGTTTATGTTTCTGGCTCATCTCTCGCCAAATGGCTTTCCTTTGTATGTATGACAATTGATTAGTAATAAAAAGCAACAGGGTCATAAAATAACACATTTTGCATCTATAATATGAAATATTCTTGCTCATAGCCAAGTCTTATCTTCTTCAAATAATAACCACCACAAAACCAAAAAAGCTGAGGCAAAATAATTTTCTGCTAACATGGGGCCTGTGTACTTTAGCATTCCCTTACCCAGCCTTAGCATTAGTTAGAAATTTTTCACTTTCCCCTAATCTCTGATCCACCTTAAAAGCAGCAGTCACATTCCAATCGATTTGGTGAGATGAATGCTATTTACACTTCAGTTTACACCTTTTTCTAAGATTTCATAAGAGAATAAATCCACACTTCCAGGGACGGCTGTGCATGAGGAAGTCTGGGGCTGTTAAGCAGAAGTGTTAGACACGTATGGGAATGTATTAGTAAGGGTCACACCTCCATCTTAAGATTTTTAAGTGACAGTAAGAGCATAAAAGACAGCAGGATCGCAAAGAGAAATTGATAGCATGTGGTTTTTTTCTTCTTTATAACCATTTTTTTAAATTGTTAAGCATTGCTATCCAACAACCTAGATAGATCACACCAGCTAGGTGGACAAATAAAGCTTTGACAAAATAGCTCCTTTGAATTAGATTATATGAATTCCATGCTATGTATGTTGCAGCTAGGTAAGTCCTAATGCCAAATATGTTTCAAAAGAGAGATTAGTGAAGACAATGTTTTGGTACTCCTAGTAAAAATTCCATACCGCAGCAAGGTTTAACTGACAGCACTCTTCCAAAGACATCATACATGTATGGGGACAGCTGGAAAGAATCCGGAGAAATCTACACTAAAATAGAGCAGTTCATTTTTCCACTTTTTAATGTTAACTCTTTTCTTCCCTTTTTTTGCTTGCCTTTTCTCACATCCAAGTGTCAGCAGTTTCCCTAGCCATCACAAAAGTAACAGAGAAAATATTATCACTGTGATCTCTCCAAATTGCTTTGTTCATGGATCCTGCAAGCAATAACAAAACAGTGAGTCAGATCTCTGGGCTTGCTTCAGTTGCAGTGCTGCAACACTTAAATCAGTTCATGGCCTTCTTTGCATTTGTCTGATCCTCCAGAAAGCTATCTAGAGGATAAATCTATTAAAACTCTAGTCTTATATTCGGTGTTCTTGGACATCTTGGTTATGTTGAAGATCCCACTGTCCAGGGCAAGGTGATGCAGTCCTATCTGCCTTATGCCATCAGTAGGTTCCTTCAAGAGAGCTACCAAATTGCCCAGTTAATCATGATTTTGCCTTTACCTTTGTAACAATGAAGAAGTGTAAAATGGCAGCACTTAACAAAGAATCTGACTTCATGGGAACCATCTATTAATATTTCTTACAGGTTTGGGAACCACACACAGCTGTGGTCTGTATGTTATGGTTTGGTCAGATCCTGGGTCAAATGATGAGAGAATAGTGCTGTAAAGCCCAGTTTTCTTCTCAGTCTGTACCAGTGCAGTCGGTGCTCGAAATCAGTTGACCTAAAAACCAGCATGACCCAGACTCTGAACTGCAGAAGCAAAAGAGCTGTGGTGGCCTGACCTCCCTACTGGTACAACTGTGCTGTGTGTGAGGAAGGCTGCTGGTTTGCCACACTGTCTCTGCTGAGAATTGCTGCCACAATGCAGGCTGGAAGGAAGGAGGATGGCATTTGTCCTTGCATTAACTGAGTTACCAAAGGATTCAAATGTATTTCTGAAAACTTTAAAGCCTTGAAATTATCTTCAATAGTTAAGTAAACCTCTCTATGCTAATAGCCACTGGTACACTCAATAGCTTCTACACTAATTCTTCCTTATTTTCATAAAGGAAAAATCAGCTTGGGTTTTTTTAGGGCATACAAGAAGCAATGATCTGAAGAAATCCCTGTTCTGGATGACAGTCCTGCCTGGACACTCACCTTTCTGCTCTGTGATCCTATGGACCCATGAGGTCTCATAAAACAGTGACTGGTGTAAAACAGTGTTATAGGAAATTTTATACATGAAGATTTTTAATTTCTTTGCTTTCAGGTATGAGTTTGAAAATAAAAAATTAAACAGCACCGAAATATTTCATAGGTCAGCATTGTTTTGGATGAAATCTTTGTTCCAAAAAAAATTTGGAAGAAAGCAAATAAAAGGGATTTCTTTTCACATTTTGAATTTTAAGTGAGCGTCATATGTCATTTTAAAATAGCTATTATTGAAATGAAACTGTTTATTTGTGTACCTTACAGTTTTGATTAACCAGAAATTCTTATTTTTAATCTTCTAATTAAATACAGCAAAAAAGTCCAGGAATCAGCGTGCAGTCCATATTCAAAGGAAGTAAAACTTGCTTTGCTGAACTCTTGGCTTCTGCTAGGTGTGCAAATCTTGAACAAAAATTTCTGTAGTTTAGTAGTGTTATACAGGGAAAAGGCAAGAACACAGCGGGCATCTTGGCAGCATTTGTCTTTGTCATATGCCACCAGTAGTGGCTAGTAGGCAAGCTCTTAAAACTGAAGATGAAATTTTCAAGATGGAGAAAAAGAGGAAGACAGGGGCCAAAAGAAGAGATTCAAAGAGGAAAACAAGGAGTGATTGTATTAGCAGGTAGGGATGACTCTACTAGTGGAAGCGTTTTGCAAAAGGTTGCTGAGATCAGGAGGTCATTATGTCTGGGTCTACAGATAAACAAAGGAAAAACAAATTTTCTTCTCTTTTCTGCTCTCATATTTGTAAAAATGTTAACTAAAGGGAGTGAAGGAACTGATCAACAATTGAGAGCGGTTCTAAGGAGAATATGAAACATGGCTCCATGGATTCTGAAAACTGTATACACAGCGGATGCCTGCCACCTCACCTATCTTGATGTGATATGTCTCTTGTTGATCTAACCGGCTGCCAATACCGGACACCTGGCCCGCCAGGGTGATGAGGCAATCAGCCATCATGACGACTGATCCACA
The DNA here is from genome assembly GCA_013399435.1 of Arenaria interpres. Classification (NCBI taxonomy): domain Eukaryota; kingdom Metazoa; phylum Chordata; class Aves; order Charadriiformes; family Scolopacidae; genus Arenaria; species Arenaria interpres. Next base: position 36,846 of record VXAK01022132.1, read on the forward strand.
CCAATCCTTCTGGAATGGACTCCAAGAAACAGAGAATGAGCTAGCACTTACTAAATGTAATGGAAATGTTTTCCCTTTTATACAGATTGAATTAGACATATATTTTGATTTTAAGGGCACCACAGGGTTTAACATGGGTTCACAGCAATCATTCTGCATTGGCTGTAAAAGACGCGAGCAGGTAGGAAGAGATGAAGGTCTCCCTGGGGGTTTTCTCTTGTGCAAGACAAAGCATTTCCCCTACCTTCCTTGCTATCAGTACATCTGGCTTGACTTTATACTAGCCTATCAAGTATTGTCACAGTAGCTCATTTCTGTCTATTCACAGAGCATTGCAAATCAAGTTAAAGTTGTCCTATCAAAGCCAGGGCTAACAAGAGGGGACTATTTTTAGCATGAAAGTGAGTTTAACAAATGGATCGTAGCTAAGGCAGCATGACAGCCCTGCCGACTAATTAATAGAGACACCAAAGGTGATTTTGAAACACAGCCAGAATCATTACCACATTGGGCATTCGGATCAGGGAGATTTTGCAGCTCTGTTGTGTTGTACAACCAGAAAAGGCAGCCCAAATATACCAGGAATCTGATCCAAACCCACTGTAACATACCCTGCTTTGAGACAGATAATAGAGTGTTTCCTTGTTTGGTTTGGCTTCATTCTTTGACCATCCTAGCATTAATCAGAACTCTTATTACTTCCAGTCTTTCATTCTTTTGTTATTCATAAAAGTATCTAATAACTGCTGAGATGGGCCACGACAGACTAGATTGAAGCCCTCCAGAGGATTGAAAATCCTTCTCTGTACAGTGACAGGTGACAACATTGGCACAAAAGTGGGACAAATAAAAAACAGAATTGGGACTTGTTGTTTTCTTCCTAGGCATATTGAGTGATTCCTGACCAAACCCTGTCCATTCATCCTTTATGGGTGCCTGGACTTTTCATACTTGACATAGATCACTGAAAAGAAAATCTCAGCCCCAAATTTCCCACAGATCTTTTTAAAGAATATAGAATGTAATTCCCTGGAAGATAATTTTATAGCAAACAATTTTACCATCACAGAATTTTTGCACAAATGAACTAGCTTTGCCTGCAAGACAGTCTCTCCATGCCTTCTTTTTCTTTGAATTCCTATTAAATTTGGCTGAATCCATATGACATGGATTTTAAAAAGACATTTTCTTCTGTGGGCCATCCTGTTGCAGGAAGTTCTCAGTTCTCCATCACTAAGCTTCTGTTTTGAAATTACTATCTCAGGAGCTGCTCCCCAGGGAAATTACTGCAATCCAATCACCACAAATGTAAATTAAATCAGCATCCAATATAACCACAGTGGTTTGTGTTTCTCCCCACTCCTTTCTCCCTTTGAGAAATCTAATTCTGGAACTACTGGAATAAATTCTACTCCCCACCTCCCATAAGGAAATAGCTGCAATGATCTGAAAGCGGATGTAGTCTGCAGGAAATCACAGTACAACTTAGTTTTGATGCTTATTTTGGTTCATGACTTCAGCAGCCTTTCTTGTGCTTAGCCTCTCTTCTCCTCTGACTTTGCCCTATATTTTCGGCGGTAGGGATAAAGTTGGGAATTCCACCATCTGTGTTAGACCCTGTTTACAACATTCCACATGGGAAAGTTTTACTTCCTTGTGTGCAGATTTGGAAACACTCCTCCTACAAACCAAGATTTAGATCGGGTCAGGAAAGCATTGGGAGAGGTGTAGCATGTGCCTCAGCTGGCTGCTAAGTAATAGGTAAAAAATTGTTCAAGTTAGAGAAGTGTAATATTAATTGGGAAGAACATCAAGTTCCACATATTAGCAACCAGTAAACAAAAAAGATAGGTGGATACAAGCTGAAGGAATGATGAAGACAGTTGAAAGTGTTTGGAATTGAGTATCACAAGAATAAAAACATGTGGGTTATGCATAACTGTCACTTCGATCTCAATCCTTACTCAAGAACAAACTCAGTTCCCTGTGGCAAATATGCACATGTAAACCTGATAATTCAGATAGATATCAAGTAAGGCAGTGAAATGCCTTCAGCTGTGTGTCCCAAGTCACTTATTGGTCTGCATCATGTCTTTTGAAAAATCCAATGCTAGAACAAACTACTCTGAGTGCCACATTTAAGGTTATTTAAGAAGTATTGGATAGTATGTAGACCAATGATGTTCTTTCTTCAAAATAAAAGGTCAACTGATGCTCACACAACCTGCAATGATGAAACCTGGGATTATGAACAAATGACATATTTCGCACTTAAAAGCTACTAAAAATGTTCTGCTTGGCATCAAAAATGTTATCCCCAGAAAAATGAATGCCATTCAAATAGCAGTTACAAATGTTGAGAGAATCTTCACATCGGTTACACTCCAGTACTTTGGATTTGAATATGCAGGCTTTAAAACTTGCAGCAAATCTCTAGTCACCAAATGTAGCATGATCTTATTCTCATACCATTTACAGAACTTTTTTATTCACATTGTGTCAAGTGTATCATGGCTATTATTATTAGAATTATTAATAATAACTAATCTTTAACATTAAAACAGCCTGATACACCAGTGACAAAAAGAACAGATAAAACCAAAGTTCTTCATGGTCCTGAACAGCTCTGTAAATCTAAAAAGAAATATTAAAATATTGGATTGTTTTTTCTGAAGTGCAAATACATACACGTACATACATTCATTTGCTTGTGCTCAGCAAGACTATAATTTTTCTTCCAAATACATATTAGGTAGGAATGGTAAGTATTATACAAAATATTTCTCTTGAATTATAAGGAAAAATTTATCTAACATTAACATGAGTAGTAGAATATGTGCAGGCATCATCCAGCAATTTATATTGACAGCCAGTGTTGGTGTCAAAGCATATCACTTTAGTGGATATTGTGTTTTTATGTCTTGGAATGAAAAGGCAATACAGCTGGGCCATAACAAAAAAAGCCTTTCATTATGTAGGCAGTATAGGCTTTGACATATTTCTAATGATTCATTCTGCCTTTCTTGAGTTTTAAGTTTTCTAAATATCACTGGTCACTACAATGTTGCTACTAAGTAACTTCACCTAGTCTCAGAAAGGAAATATTCTTTATACAGAACTTATAGACAGCTCTCTAACTCCCATTAATAGATTGAGAACACAGAAAATTTTAGAGGTAGGAAAGGCAAATGAATCAGTGTAACCATTATACAATTTCTGGCAAGTAGTGGAGGTCAGATTAAAATCAGGGACAATTCTGTCAGCTGTAAACATAGGCAGGAATAGTAAGAAGTAGTTAAAAAGTGCACTTAAGTATGCAGCTGTATTCCAATGGATGGCATCATCCAAGGAGTGATAGAGGCACAGATTGGTAATGTAATGTAAGCAATTAGTTCTGGCAGCTACAAAAGAACTGGTGAAGCAGAAAAATCAGTCTCAAGAACTAATCTGTATCTGCACAATAGCAATGTCTTGATAACACATCTGAAACATGGCAGTTCAAACAGACAGGACAGAAGAGTTGTATGGATGCCTCAGATAGCTGTCACCCACTAATGACTATTAGAGCCAGGTGGAAGGAGGGAATTATCATTTGGGAAAACTAAAAGAGAATACGGGCAAACAACCTACCTCTTTAAAAAAACAAATGTAAAATGTGCCACAGTGGATGAGGTCAGAAAAAAAATCACTTACATTTAAATTTTACAGAGCAGTTTTCCCAAAGAGAACTGTTTGTTATGTATTGGTAAATGTGAAGTATTATATGCACTTAACAGTAACTGGCCCTGCCTCCAGAAATCACTTATACATATATTTACGTTTGTACAGATGCATCATTCAAACAACATAATAGCAAATTAGACGTGTCTGGATCATTAAGTTTTTCTGTGTTTTTGATTTGCACAGGGTTATGTAAGCAACTTTCCCAATTAGCTTGTTCTAGGTGGTCTTGACTAAGACAATTTCTGTTTTTCCACCTATGAAACGCAACATCTCAATGAGATGCTCTGAGTGACAGTGGATAGATGGTATTATTCTAGTATTAAGTCTTTTGCATCAACTTGATGTATCTAGATAAGGGAAAGGATCAACCTCTGTAGCAGTGTACTATGTACATAATGTACTGCATCTGTCATGCTGTCTGTGTGTGAGGACTCCTGAGGAGAATTCCTCCTGGCTGACCCAATTTCCTTTGTTTTGTACCAAAAGGTGGTTGGGTGTGTATACAGGCTGGGTTTTTTCATAAACCTATCTACTGTTCTCCAGCCACCAAGGGACTTTTAGACTGTTGCACCAGGCTGGAGCTGGCCTGAAGGAAAATCCCCAAAACGCACACAGTGTGGATCTCTGCACCAACTATTTCACTCTTCAGATTCACTCCTATTGTAACTTACTATTTATTAATGTAGATGTAGCCTACAGCAATACAAAGTACTGCAGATAATGCAGTGCTTCTGTGGATCAAAGTTAAACTTGTTTGGATGCCCCAAGCTGTACATTCCCATAGCTTAAAGTAGTTGTCCTGAGACCTAGCTCAGTATTCTGTATTTAAAGCACTTGGTGTGTAAAAAAAATATATATATAACCTACTGCTGTATTAATCTAAAGAAAGCACTTATGTAGGACTGTTTATTTTTAATTAAAATATTTCATTAGTATTTTGAACAGTTTGGAAATGTGCACTGTCTCTAAAGCTAACTAAGCCTGCCGTACTGCATGAAGAAGGAGTGCCACAAAGAAGCAGGGACAGAGAAGTCCATCTGAAATGTCAACCGTGGTTTCACTGCTCTGAAGCAAAGGGCAGATATTTTTACAAGTCTTTAGCAGGAGAGTATTGCTCAGCTCCTGATAAAATAGACACACTGTGAAATTATTTTTAAAAGTCATTCATCTTTCAAAGTTTCCCAATATAGCCTGCACAAGGTTTTTAGGAGATAGGAATTTTTAAAATGCCTGCTATTTTGAACTTGCAACTGAACTTACAGTTAAAGAAAATAGTAACTGTAACAGTGGATGGCAAAAGACTTTAGGAATCTATCTGAAAACTACCTTTAATTTACAATAATTAAATTTTGGATCATTCCTCTTTTAAATGTAGTTCAGTTCAAACTTAGCTACGAATTTCTGACTAATGTTTGTATAATATATACTAAAAATATTGATTCTCTGCTCTCTTTCCTCTGCTATCAGTTATAAAGAGGCAAATATCTTGTATAAAATGTCCTATATCAAAAAAAGCCTTATTCAGATTTCTTTTTAGAATTACCACAGCTTCTAAACTGCCATGAAGTGCTTGGACATCTTTGAGAAATCAAGTCCTACTTATTTGTAAAAGAAGGAGATATCATCTGTTTAATTTTAACATTTAGAGGTTCAACCTTACGCATGTCGTGCCATCAAATAACTGCCCTATGTGCTTAAAAAGAAATGTGAAAAATAAATAAAAGCAGTTACATTTTAGTAGATCTGAACCGTTGTGTCCATCTACTTCCTATTTTTTTCATTGTGAATATGTTAGCAAGGTATTTAATGAACAATTACATAGGATGGAAAAACTTATAAATTCATTTGTGGTAGTACATCACACCATCATTTCACAGAGTAACTCCAGTGAGGGCTACAAAACATTGGTTCACCCTGATGTGACACCCTGTAACACGTGGCAGAATAACTCAAAGTCAACCTGTGTCATAGCAGCAGGCACTTGCCTATGCACTCTGCTTGGAGGATTTTCAGAGTCCTCCCACTGTACACATGGCAGACATGGCCTCATGGGGGATACTGGGGTCAGGGATGGCATTAACCTAAGCCACCCCCGAGGAGGGGTGACAGCAGGAGCTGTGACTCCAGGACCTGTGTAGATCAGCATGTGCTGACCTGTCCCATGGGGAAAGTGATGAGCCTGACCGCGCACCCACCACGGGTCCTGTGCCACCAGCTCACCTCTCCCCTGTGCCTTTCAGAATGCTAACTTCTTCAACACACACACAATTTACCATAGAATAACAAGAATTCCCTTAAATTACGAATGCATTCTTTTCTCACCTATATTAGTAGCTTTCTTGCAAAAAGCACTTTTGTAAATGTCATGATGCACTGGAATCAATCGTAGTACATACCCTTTAAATAAAACAACAAAGTAATTCCTGAGAGCCATGGTATTTCAAGACATCCAGGGTAAACAGAAAATTTTATTGGTGCTTGGGTTTATTCTCGGGTGATCTGACAAGAGAGCAATACAAGAAAAATCTGTGGTTGTAGCTGAGACATAACTGCAAGGAGATTTTACTATGTATGTATTCTAGTCTCCACGGGAAGAGAAGATAAAGCCAAATCTGGTTTCCTAAAAATGTGTGACCAGTGGATTATTTCCTGCTTAATAAAACGTAACTAAACGCATCTAAATTTTTCCAGATGGATGTTATTTATGAATTGGGGAAAAGATAAAATTAATAGGAACATCAAAGATGTGCTGAAAAGTTTCCTGATTAAATATTATCTGACCTCCAGATGTTCTTTCTCTGCATTTCCTGCAGCAATTTGGCTATTAGTCAACCTGTTAACTGTTCCTTCTACAGAAATGCAGATGTCAGGTTTATAAATATCTGAATCAGAGCTGGAATTTAAACTTCACGTTGATTTAAATCCTGCTCAACAAGGTGACATTTTTTTTCAGGGACCAGATGCCCTGGCCTTATCTCTTTGCATCACTCCCCCGGCAAAAGAGGGAGCACACGCTTTTCCTGCCCAGGGTTTCTCCAGCACAGCCAGCTACTCATCACCCGTGGTACTGGACAGAGGGATCGCTTGGCGTGCATGACCACAGCACACTGCTTTTGTTACGCCAGGAGTTCTTTTGTAGATAAAAGTCTGCAGACCACTGTGGCAACCAAGCTATAGAGGTATTTATCATACTTACACTTGCTCACTTGCTGCGGTTCAGAGCACTCAAAAAACTATAGCGCAGAGATACAGGCACTGCTCTGTCCCAAAGGCAATGGGATTCAAAGGATTCAGAATGACTTCTCTGTTTTCTTTCTCCCACCCATACCATGCCCCTTACTTGAAGTGCAAATAAGACAAACTTCTTATTTGCAGTTTTTCACTGCAAAAAAAAAATAATACAAGGATCTCATTGGGAGAGCTCCACTCTGCCGACAAAACCCATACTCTAAATTTTCTGCCACTCCAGTAATATCTCTCTCAAAACCCAAATGTACTGGGAGAAGCTTATTTCTGCAAATCCCAAGCTCTTCAGGCTCGTTATTAAGAGCATATTCTGAGTTGGTGCTTCACAGAAATCCGAGAAGGGAGCGTGAGTAACAATCTGGGTTAGACAGAATTTCATTAAAATAAATAATACATTCCATGTATGTTCTTAAGGAGTTTTACGAATGTGTCAAAACACTTCAGTGATAATTGTGACTATTATTCCCCTTGCTAGACTGTTCCTTTTACTACTGTAAGCAGAGATTTTCAGGAACATACCTGCTGTCCCACAGCTCCACACTCCCCACCAGGCAGATCACGCAGGGCGAGTTTGGGACCTCTGCTGTGGGTGGGCAGGCAGTAGCAGCCGTATAGCCCACATCAGGGGAACAGAGGATGCCATGGTGGGTCAGGAAATCAGCTCAAACATGGTGCACGGGCAACACAGAACGAAAAACATGCAATGAGCAGTGAGGCTTCACCAATGCCAGTGACTTCAATTGCCAACTGCTACAAAGGAAAACTGAATATAAGTCCTAGACAACAGCTGTGAAAGAATCCCAGACATTACAAGCAGGGCAATCCCACTTTAAGTCATAATCAAGAAGAAGAGGCAGCAGCAGCAGGAGGGATCTCCGATTTACATAGTAAATTCTGTGCATTTAATTAAAGATTTGCCAGATAAGTAATATACTGAATTTTAAGGGCTCATATTGTTCTGTATGAAGTTTTAGATTAACTTACAGCCGAAAGTAGCTAACTGTGTTTGCTGAGCTAATTTGAGTGCATACCCCTTTTCAATGGACTTAATCTTTACGCTTCCATACCAAGAACTTCCCTTTCAAAGATAACTTGGTGATACCCTGTGAAGACCATGTGCGGCTCTAGAGAGCCTAGATGTTTCAGGATATGAATTAAAAATGTAAACTAATCTGCTCCTGTGCTATAGGCCAGCATCACTTGCTGCTGAATGCATCCAAGACCTGGATATTTTTCAGCGAACACCTCAAATAGTCATGCCTCATGCTGGTTATTCCTGCCTCATCTGCAACAGCTGAGTGATCTTTCAGTGCCACAATGGGACTGAAATCCTGGCATAAATGTGCCATGGGAGAAGCTCTCCTCAATCATATTGCTCTTCTATATGTCCACAAGGACATCAACACTGACTGTGCTAGAGTAAATGCAATTTTTGCGCAGGATGAAGACTGTCAGTGTTGTCAAGCTCCTGCAAATGTTTAAATTCTGAAATGGGTCATGAGGGCACATAACTGTACGAACATGAAGGCACAATTTTGCCTTGCATCCTATAATACAATACAAAGGCTGGCAAAGTAGTCCCAGTTAATATGTTCTGCAAGTTGTAACTTTTCCTCTGCATCGGAGAGCTCTCCACTGGCTGTTTGGGGTTTGCTGGTAGTTTTGTTGTTGTCATTTCCTTCCTTTACAAATAAGACACACTTGTCATATGCTGTCAGTATTCATGATTTTAAGGAGAAACCAGAACAGCTTTCATCTCTGAAATTAGGATTTACTTTTCCAAATGGTCCCACCTGGTTGCTGGGAGAATAAGAGTCCTGCGCACATTTCAGCCCACAAATCATTCGCTATTCAGATCAAGAGCTGATGAGCTGTTATTCCCCCTGAGGGGGATTCATCCTGTGAAGATGTCAGGGTGCAGGAGGAGCTGGGCTTGCAACCAGGACTTCCCCAACAGGGCACAGGGACCCCTGACCAGGGTGCAGCTCCCCGGGCCCCACTCTGAGCCAGGGGCAGGAACAGAGTCCCTCCAGGGAACCAAAGTGATGCTCAGGGGGCCCAGCTAGGTCAGGAGGGCACAGATCCAGGCATGGCACTCCTTGTGGCTGGTCTGGGCCCTGTCTGGGATGAAATGGCGTCCCTGGGGTTAGGGGGAAGGGTTGTGGGGGAGGGCAGCCAGGAAAAGTGAGGCTTGACAGTCTCCATAGGGTGCTTGACACCACAAGACGCTTCCTCCTTAGAACCATTCCTTTTCAGAAGTTTCCTTTTGCCACTTATAACACTTCAACGAAAATAGTATAAAAAAAATAATGAGTTTCTAAAACAGTTATGAGAACATTCTGAGAGTAAACAGATCTACGTATTACAGGTTAATTTTTGCAATAATTTTGATTTCAGTGAAAGTTTCTACATTATTAAAGTGCATATTAAATGAATACAAAATGCTATTATCCACAGAAAAATTATTTTACAGGATGTATTCACTAGATTTTTTACATAATTCCTTCTTTTCCAGAATTCAGTCAGTCATAAGATAAAGCATATCCTCTTGTCATGTCATGAAGAGTATCAATTTGGTTACATGTTTGTTAGGCAGGAACAATACAAATTAAAATGTGGGAAATTGGTAGATCAAGAAGACCAACACCAGGTTTTAAAAATTAAGCTCCTACAAATAAGATTTTGTTTACTCCTTATTACAAGTAGAATTTGCAGAATCAGAGTACTATAAATGTGTGTGCACGCATGATACAACACCTGCATCTATGGTTAAAAGATATTTTGTAAGGTCTCTATCATAACAAACCCCAAAATCTATTACTGTCCTGTTTTACCTTTGATCTACTATTTGGCTATACACGACATTATCGATACCAGACAACAAATTAGCTAAAAGTATCTATCTCTTATGAGAAAACTGTAGTGCAGTGCCTAAAATGTTAAGGGTAAATTCTGCATGCCGTTAAAAGATGTCCTTACATATTATTACATGAGTATTTTATTTGTTGCTGAATTATCTGTTGAAATCACAGCAACCCCAACAGCCAAGCTGGGAACACTGCATTGGTCCCACAGCCATACATCATGACAAATAATGAAAGTGCAAATACTATTAATTCAACTACACAGCTCATTATGATGAAAAATTTATTTGCAGATACCTCCTTGATTAATGACTAATGCCTGGTTAATCTTAAACATATCCAATAGGAAAGAAACTAAAGTCAATGAGAGGTACCTGACATCAGAGCGAACACAATTTATCACTCCGATGAATAGTCCATGGCATTGTTCACTGTGCATACAAACACACAAACACTTCCACAAGCTCTCTGGAATAATGAAGTATCTAGAAAATACACAAAAGACAGAAAACCCATGAGGCATATAGTATAGGTATTTGCATAGACAGTAGACAAAGGCAGCTGTGAGAAAAAGAGAGAAAGAAGATGTGCCTGCTGAAAAAAATCTGTTCTACTCTCTTCTGCTGTAGTTAGTGGCATTTTAGAAGCTGCCAAAATTGTCAGTGCTTTCTGATTCAATATACTTCCCCAATTTATTCAAATGTTTGGAGTTGCATTTCGACTGGATAGATTTTCTCCATAATACTGCTTAAGAGAATATTCTTTCCATTACAATTGCTGATCTTAGACACATTCTCTTCTGAAGAGTTATAAGGGTGTGATAAATAAAAAGTGCTATGTTTCATACTCAACACTAAACTGCATTATATTAAGCTGGTCCTTCAAAACATTTGCATGTGTTTAACTAAGCTTGAATCTAGGAATAGGCGCTTTGATATGAGTGGCTTACAGAGAACAGTTTCCACTTCATATTGGACCAATACTCCATCCCACCCAGAAGAGGCAGAAGATGCTACATGTAAAGAACACGCAAACCTGGTCACTGTGTGAAGTCGCTCCCTCTTGTGCCCAGACTTCTCATTTGGAGAACTCTCATCCATAGTCATGCAGGTGCTGAACCTTTCCCATAAGGTCAGCCTACATTATTTAGAACTGTGTGCATGGAACAGACTCTCCTATCAAGCAAATCATGAAATAATTTCATTGAGATAAATTTCCTTTTATGGTAGTTCTATTAATCAAGTCTACTAATTTAGTGGAGTCTCCCTGCAATATGTACATAGTTTCCTTAAACACAGAATGTAATGAGCTCTGGGAGCAGATGCAATTTTCTATTCAAAACAGAAGCAAAGTCCGATATATTGACATCCATTAAGGCACTAGCAACCACTGCCAGCAGCAGCATGTACCAGTGATTTCATTTATCTTTTGTAATCAAAAGGCCAAACCCCACCATCCTACCAGTGTCTCAGCAGAATCAGGGCCAAGGTTACTCCTCTCCAAACCATCGCATCAGAGTCCCCTGAGTGTGTCTGGGATAGCAGCTGACTCCATGACATGAAATGGAGGCAAAAAGTGCAATCACGAAGGCTTTCTGCTAAATATCTCAGGGGGTTTAAATGAGCAAGTGCAACAAGTGCTTGTGGACACAAGGGAGAACAGGCTGGACAACAGGGGAGGGCAGTGCAAGGTGAGCACTGCAGGCACTGCCCAAAACCCTGTCACAGCCAACCCAATAGATCACCTGTCACTAGGTAGAGCATATTTACAAATGTACCATTTTACAATGCTGACAGAGACCTATCATTGAAGTACATCCAACAATTGATTTACAAGTATTTTGAAGAACATCTGCTGAGAAATTCAGAATGATCAGATGCTAGTTTTGTCTAGATAGAATTCTGCTAGAATTTAATCTCTCTTACGTCACATTTTAAATTGTGACATCTAACCTAATTGAAGAAAAAAAAATTACACTATTTTAAGGCTTTCTGGAGATGGTTGAAATACCTAATTTTAAAATAACCCTGAATTTTATGGCAGTTTTTCAGGGGAAAAAGACCTTTCCTTTTGCTATATTAACAGTCAAGCACTTCTCTTATAGAAAGAATGATTAGAGAAAAGTAAACTGGAATAACAAGATTTTTTTATTCCTAGGTACTCAACAGAAAGAGGTAATGAGAATATTAACCAGGTGGTGCTTGATTAAAATTGACAAAATAACTTAAAAATGCAGAAGTTCTTTTCAATTCCAAATGGAAGAGGAAGAAAAGAACTATATTATCATGTGCACCTGCAGTAGCTCTAGTTGTCTGCAGCTTTACAAAAGCACAACATAAATTACAGTGTAAAGTCTATGAAGCTGACACAAGACTGGTTTCTGAAGTGGTTGCCACACAAACTCCACTAGAGTTGCTAGAGCAGGGAAGCAAAATTAAAAAGTCGATACAGTCTTGCCTTAAAATAAAGACCTCTTGTCAAAAATATAAACACCAAAACCAGCAGTGGACTGGGAAACATAAAAAAGAGGGGTTTATTTATAGAGGTCATTTAGGAACAATAAGTATAAAAAATAGAAAACCAGCAAAAAGCAAGCACATCTTAAGAGAAGAAGGGGACAAAAGTCTCATGCTAATGTAACATTTTCAAGATTTTGTAATGCCTAATTAATCAGTAGTTCATTAACTTCTTAAGCCTATGGATGGCCTGTGAACTAAAAATATTAGTGCTGAAAACCACCATGAGAACCTCTATGCACAGACCACGTTAAAAATATACAGGGTTTTGGATGGACATATGCAGTAAGGTCAACCGTTGCACCTTGAAAGAGCCCTGCAGTTGCCTGACTTCCATTTATCAAGAGTTTTAATACATTAAAAGAGGAAGTTATTTAGATAGCTGAGAACCTGACAGCATAGAGTTTGGCCAGGGAAGCAGAAGCCACTCTGAAAGTGGGCACTTAATGTATTTTATACTCCTGGAGTGTTAAGACCCTGGAGAGACCCCAGAGGTAAGAGAAATTAAGGTTCTTGTCTATATATTATCTGACTATTCAACAGTCAGAGAAGCTGACTCCTTAAAAATAAGAGGTGACTAACCTTATATCCCAATAAAATAGTGTAGTGTCAGCAGCTTCTCTGTTTAGGAGTCTAATACATGATTTTTAATGCTTCCTAGTCATTTTGTACAAATAACCACTGGTCCTCTACCATCTGTCTGAGACGCAGCAGAAGGTCTACGGAAAAGAAAGTTTAGCAATAACTAAAGAATGAGCCTTGTTTGGATCAGTGCGCAGGTTCCCTCTAGAACATTATAGCACTGAAAATAGTTCCTTATCTGCCCTCCAGTTCATCGGGCCAGATGATATGAACTCCTTGTAATAAAAGGCAGGAGAACCCCTAAGGATATTAGTTTGCTGGGAAATAACGGTAGAGAAGAAAGAAGCTGTTAGAGTGAAAGATGGTGAGCTTGAAAGGGGAGAAATGAAAGAAAAAAGAATGAAATATTTTCAGAAACCAACATGAGTGCCAATAAGGGGAAAGAAAGGGAAAGAAAACTGAAAGCTACTGAGTGACCTTTACTTTTCGCATGGAAAATAAATGTTTCCTTTTATAGTCTCTTGTTAAAATAAGAGCAGTAAGGGATCATGAATCTTTTTACAGTTTTATAGTTTCCCTTTCAGTGAACCATTTCAGTTTTATACATAATTTTATAATGTAACTGCATAAGAATCTAAGCTTACCCTTAAAATCCCATGATGAGAGCCTACGTATCTGCAACTACATACACACGCACACATTTATGTTTGAGTAAAAAAGAATCTGGGCCATTTTTTTAATTAATAAAAAAAAAATCTTCTTTGAAATTGAAGTGAAATGATATTTCCTAACAGTCTAATAATTAAATCAAAACAGAAAACAGAATACCCCCTACAACCATACATGCACACAGCTGTAATCACTATTTTTTAGCAGACACTGTGCCTTTGATCTCTCCTGGCCCTCTTCCATCTTCTAGACAGTACAATCCCAAAGGAATTATTGTCTACCAGATACTTCTCCATCCCTCACCGGCCCTGGACTGCTTGCCTCTGCAGCAATGTCATGTGGAAAAGACGGTAACTGTCCTGCAGTAATGTCCTGCAGAAAGCAAGGAAGTCAATACCCACAGACTTTTTATCTGACTTATTCTTGCCCTGGAAACAGACCCCTCACTTTCCAGAAGTCCATAAGCACTGCTGCAAAAGAGGGTGAACATCCCACGTCATCTTTCATCACAGCTGTAAAGCAGGGATTTCCTCTGTGTACTGATCCTGAGGAGGCTGTTAGGACCCTGGCATTCATTGAGTCCTTTCTTAGGAAGAACTCACTGATGGTGCCTGAGTGAGCAGGACTAGTTCGGGGTATAGCTCGGAGTCAATAACTTTCAGAATATCTGGAGATTTTAATATTTTCCGTGCAGTTTACTGGCACTAAAGACCAAAATCTAATACTAGCATATCAGTCTAATATCTTTGATGTGACCTTGACACTGGTCCTCTAGCCTGGCATGTAGGACACGGCTCTGATATCAAGCTATATTTAGTTCTGTCCCTGAAAATACTTCCTCTGATTTCTGGAAATGTCTTTGCAGTGAATGAGGGCTTCTGCTTTTATAGATGGCTCAGATGCCAGCAGGACTCTTGTATTTAATCTTGGCTACATTATGGTACTTCTCAAGTCTGTGTTGGCTTCTGTTGGCTGTTGCACTAATCTGACATTCCTCTGCAGGCAGCAAGGTGTGGAGAGAGAAGTTGTCTTATTTTCTTATTATTTCAAGCATTCTGGTCTGTATCTAGCTTTTTAAGGTAGTTTGTGAGTCTCCATGGTGCATGCTTTGTCTTGTTTTAAAATGCCTTTCCTCCCTTCAGATTATAAACAGCCAGACCAAGTTACCTGTGGCTTCAAGATCAGGCCCATCGGGTAATTCATCTCTGGGTAGCTCCTCCTTTCAGAACATCCTCTGAATAGTCTGGATTTCCTGGGAAAGCAAATAAATATACAAACAATGCATAAATAGATAAATAGCACAAAAAGGACTTAAATCCCAAGAGTTTTGTAGCAATGTGATGGTTTTGGCTGTGACAGAGTTGATTATCTTCATAGTAGCTAGTATAGGACTGTGTTTTCGATTTATGCTGAAAATATCGTTGATAAGACAGTTATTAGTTGTTAGTTATAGCTGAGCAGTGCTTACACAGTGTCAAGGCCTTTTCTGCCTCTTGCCCTGCCCTGCCAGCGAGCAGGCTGGGGGTGCACAATAAGTTGGGTGGAGACAGATCCAGGACAGCTGACTCCAGCTGACCAAAGGGATATTCCAGACCATTTGACATCATGCTCAGCATATAAAGCTGGGGGAAGAGGAATGAAGTGAGGAACATTCAGAACGGCATTTTGTTTTCCCAAGTAACTGTTATGCACGATGGAGCCCTGCTTTCTTGGAGGTGGCTGAACACCCGCCTGCCAATGGCAAGTGTTTTTCTTTCCTTTGCTTGTTAGAGTGGCTTTTGCTTTACTTATTAAAATGTCTTTATCTCAACCCACAAGTTTTCTCACTTTTACTCTTCTGATTCCCTCCTCCATCCCACTGAGGAGAGGGACTGAGCGACTGTGTGGTGCTTAGTTGCTGGCTGAGGTTAAACCATGATAAGCAATTAGATTCATCTCATGTCCTGCTCTTCAGTACTTGCCTTCAGACTAGAGCAGAGGAAGAAGGAAGGGAAATGAGCAGATTTCTTCCCTTCCTTGTGGCCAGAGAGATGGTCTTTGTCCACTTCCCTTGCAGAGGAGAGGGCAAACTTACCCAGGGGGAATGTGGGTTGATATGCAGAAACAGGGCAGGACCATAGGACAGTTTTCCTCTGCCCAGAGTGACAAAAACTCCCCCATAAAATATCAATTAAGATGCTACACGTATTTTAAAGCTGTCTCCAGAACTTCTCTATGCCTTCAATTTATAAAGCATTTTGACATTTTTGAATCCCTTTGGGTTTTAAACTTGGGTTTTGAACTCTGATTTTGCCAGGAATTCAGTAGCAAAGAGAACTTAATGAGAGAAATTTCTGTCCCTTGAAGTCAATGCCATACAATGACAGTCCACATGATATGCCAGGGAATATTACATCTTTTGTTCTCTTTTTGAGATAGGTACAATGGAGCTTTATCAATGAAGTCATAGTAGCAATAACTTCTAATAAATACATGGCACATAGAAGCTAAAAGGAGAAAGAAAACAACTTTAATGATAGATACAAGACCCTTCACACAATGTGTTTCTGGAGGGGTTATTATAAGTGGCAGCAGTGGCCTATTCTTCAGTCTCCTGCTTTTTGATATACTGGGATTCAGGGCTGGTCTTAAAATGAACGTGTTGTCTTATAAATTACATAGTATATTGAAGCATGCTCATGATATGCTGCCAAATTTATAGTCTGCTGCTGACTATCCTCTATATCAGACTGCCTCTCCTCTGCCTACCAGTAGAGGCTCAGGAAAAAGGAAGGACAAACGCAGCTAAGGCTGACAACGAACCATAAGGACAGAAGAAACAAACCCAGGCGAAAGGCTAAAGATAAGAAGCAAAAGCGGCTGTTTCTGTTGTGCTTTTCTGTCAGGTTTCATGAGAGGGAAGACATAATGGGACGTAATCCAGCCTGACTTCCCTTTCATTAGGCCGGTTTGTCTGTCGGCGTGGTTCCTCTGCAGAACAGAGCTGCTCACCATTTTCGCCAATGGGGAGCCTGCAAGAACACCTGACATAGCACATTCATATACTGCTGGAAGAAGAGGGAGAAGTAAAAAGTAATCTCCTATAGAGACTCAAAATAACAAGGCTGCAAAGGAGAAAAGCCTCTGGCTGCCTATTTACTATCCCTGCCAGCCGAACCCCAGTTGCTCCAGGTGCCATGAAGCTGTGCTCTTTGACCCCAAGCTGGTATAAATCAACACCAACTCTACTGACATTAATAGAGTTATATCAATGCAGGGTCAGAATCAAGTGATCTGGTGTTTCCACTTCAGGTTATATTTCCCATTCTGATTTCTAAATCAGAGAGGTAACTGAATACACATGCACACACAATGACATGTTCCTCTGCATTTAGACAGTCTGAGGACTAAAGGGATGTTTCTTCCCCTGAAAGTGGAAAAAGAGGCGAGGTAAACAAAGGAGACTGCAACTACTGCAGCAAGTAATGTTGTGTGTGTGGTTATTTTTAATGCAAGTGTCAAGTACCAGTTCTTCTTCTCAACTGTGATCTGAACTGAAAACATCTTTTCCGAGTCAGGCTAAACAGGACTTATATCTGCATTTCTTCTGTCCTTAGTCATTGCCTGAAATCCACCAGCTAAAGTAGACTCCCAATGTGCATATGCTCTCCCCTCTCCCAGCACTGGAGGTAAACACTCAGAAGTTTTGCTTCATTTCATTGTTAACCTGCAAAAAACATATCAAAATCCCAGAAACCACTGAAAACTCTGCTTGTCAGCCTCAGTGACTGGCCCATGAGGTCAGTAATAAACCCCCAAGTGTTTACTACAATTGTAGTTGTAACCCATCTGCCCAGTCCTCCAAGTTTGTTTCCAACTCTCCGGGCTCCCAAGGTCCATTTTTCCTCATCTTGTTGATGGGTATGCTCCCCATCATTCCAACAATCCCCTACAGTTCTGGTGTCCCTCTCAGCGCAGTTCAGTACCCACAGCTGATTCTGCGCACTACAGTAACTGATTGACCCCACAAATATTTCTCGGCAACATCCTTGTCTTCCACTGGATCCAAATGTCTGCCACTGCTTTCATTGCTTTCCTGAACAAGCTACTGATTGTCCAAAACAACTGAAAGGAAGTGGCTCACGCACATCACCACCATAGTCCCAGTGTGTGTTACAACTTGCTGTGTCAAGAGAGTTGATTGAAACATTCCCCAGAAGATGCCTTGAAACAA
Organism: Arenaria interpres; assembly: GCA_013399435.1. Classification (NCBI taxonomy): domain Eukaryota; kingdom Metazoa; phylum Chordata; class Aves; order Charadriiformes; family Scolopacidae; genus Arenaria; species Arenaria interpres. The sequence continues at coordinate 54,659 of VXAK01022132.1, forward strand.
ATCTTGGGGTACCAGATACAGCATGCCTTTGTGAAAATAAGATTAAGATGGGTGATAGCAGTTACTGAGCCACTAACATGGACAGAGACTGACATAACTGAAAGAAAACATAGAATTGTCTTGCACAGTATTAATTAACAACAAAGTTCTTACTGGAAAGGTTGAAGTAGGTTCAATAGTTTGTTTAGAAGAGACTCTCCAATTCATTTAAAATTATTCTGCATATCCTAGTAGGTCCAGACAAACCAAACAAAAACACTAACAGCAACACAGGTGAGGGTATATACATCCTTCTAAAAACACGTTAAGGATTAAGACCCTTTGGTCTCTGTGGAAAGGCAACCAGCCTGCTGGATAAGCAGCAAATTAGCAAGCATCTTAAACCCTGAAATCAAAATCTCACCTTCACTTTTGGAGTAACACTAACTGGTGTAGGGCTAGAGGAGTCAAGTGAGCAGGTTTTCACATTTTGTAAGGCAATAGTGCCTTGGCAAAGTAATCCCCATAAAAGAAGGTACTGTACATATTCTGGAAGGGTAAAGACTGCCCTCTTAGAAGAGCTCACATACTTGATATAAGATGAGAGATATTAATCGGAACAAGCACAGGATAACAATAACAGGATGAAAATCAGTGATCACAAGATATCGTCTATATAGAATCCTAGAATAATTTAGGTTGGAAAAGATGTTTAGGATCATCAAGCCCAACCATTAACCTAGCACTGCCAAGTCCACCACTAAATTATGTCCCTAAGCATCACACTTATATGTCTCTTAAATACCTCCAGGAATGGCAACTCATCCACTTCCCTGGGCAGCCTTTTCCAATGCTTGACAACCCTTTTGGTGAAGAATTTTTCCCAATATCCAATCTAAACCTCCTCTGGTGCAACTTGAGGCCATTTTCTCTTGTCCTATTGCTTGTTACCTGGAAGAAGAGACTGATCCCCACCTCCTCCCCTCAGCCTCCTTTTCTTCAGACTAAACAACCCTAGCTCCCTCAGCTGCTCCTCATAAAACTTGTTCTCCAGACCCCTCACCAGCTGTGTTGTTCTTCTCTCAATACGCTCCAGCACCTCAATGCCTTTCCTGTAGTGAGGGGCGCAAAACTGAAGACAGTACTGGAGGTGAGGCCTCACCAGTGCTGAGCACAGGGGCACGATCACTTCCCTAGTCCTGCTGGCCACACTATTGCTGATAGAGGCCAGGATGCTGTTGGCTTTCTTGGCCACCTGGGCACACTACCAGCTTACATTCATATAAAATGCTGGTTGGTATCACAAAATAACAATTGACCCTCACCAACAGGAATATATATATATTTTTAACTGGCATCTGTGCTGCTACACATCTGTGTATCTATCTGTGAAACTCGGTTGTGACAGATGCAAAATATTTGTATGTGTTTTGTGAGTTAAGGGCAGAGGATTGTCACTTTCAAAGCACATGATGGTAAAAGAATGCTTAAACACAGACACATGAAAGGAAGGGCTGATCATTTCATTTATGTACTCACCAGTAGGTCCCTCATTCATCCAAAAAAGTGTCACCAGTGTCACTATTTGCAGACTTGAGGAACTAATTGATGCAGCTGCAGCTGAACTTGATATTTTTGCTGGCAAAATAACATGACATGCTCTGGAATTACAACAACGCAAAGGAGTTGCAGGTGGTCTGCCGAGAGATGCAGCAGGAGACCAGGTTCACTCCGTGAGCACAGAAGTGGCCTCATATCACAATGGAGAGAGACTGTACGTTGCGTGCATGTGGGAGGATAGCCGAAGCCTGTGAAACCCTGAGAAATTCCAGACCTGGAGGATTAGAAGTTGAGCAGCTGGAATAGCAACGCTGTAACTTTGTGATCTCTCATTTAAAGACACAATCCATCCCCTTCTCAGGAAATCTGAAAGGATTTTGCCCATTCTGGCTGTTGTCAAGGAGGAAAATAACTGCAGCACCTACTGCAGTTAGGTCTAAAGCTGCAAGATCAGTCAGCTTTAATTACACATATATTCCTGGAAGGGGTATTTGAAAAAGTTTGGATTTTGAACTCTTGATGTGTCACTGCGGATTTCTTAGTATACAATGGGGCTGCATAGATGCTAACTACTACTTTCCACATTATTTGAATTAGTCTTGAATTAGGAAAAGTGAAAAATTTATAAGAGTGCCATTATGGGCTTTACTCCATGTGCCCTCCCGCATAGTATAAAAAAAAGTTTGAACTGACATATTACTGTTAGCAAAGGTTTTACATAACATAATGATCTGGCCTTTATCAACAGCCTGAATCAGAAACTTCAAATTTGCATCCACCTTCTTATGATACTTGCTTCAAACTCTTGTCCAAGCAAGTATCTCATGTGCTTTTTTTATTTTTTGATCATTTCGGGAAGTGAAGGTTTCATACATTAAAGTGACATCCAGTCTGAATCACCTAATTCAGGTGATTCTTTTTCCAAATAATTTATTTTGCACTTTCTAATAGATAATTTTATTTAATCCGAACATATGAAAGTAATTGTTCTTGTCAGCTGAAAATTTTGATACTTTAGTTTTTATTCTGTTTTCCAAATCACACATTAACATAAGAAACAACTTCTTAGTATGCAACACTGTGTTATGCCTTATTAAACTTTGCCATCATTTAAACAATGATTTATTTGTATTCTTTTTATATTCTTTGGATACCCCTTCTTTTGTTTAGTGACTGCTTTCATGATGGTCTATGAATATTAAACCACCAGAAACCGACACCCCTAATACCTGTCTAGCTGTCTTCTGGTCTTAACAAGGCAACCACATCAGGAATAAGGATTTTAGGAATCCTTCTAAAGCACCAAAGCATCAGACCAGAAGCTCCTCTGGAGCTTTTTCAGAGTGTTCAGTCTGAGCTCTGAGGGAGTGGAGTCACTGAGAATTGGTTGGATTGCATCGGTCTTTCACAGTACCTACAGTATGGCCAAGGGGCCGATCTCTGCTATAAACCCTGGGTACAGGAACAGAGTGAGTACTATCTACAAGAACAGCTTTTGGAGTCCATGTTAGTTGTACATTTCACAGCATGGTGAAACAGTTGTATTCTTCCCATCACTTCTATCCAGAAGTAACTTAAAATAACAGTCCCAACTTTTTTCAAATTTAGAAAGAAAGCACATCATTAATGTTGTACAGAGGGAGAAAGACTCAAAATATTTTAAATGAGGTGAAAAGAAGTTCAAGCCTTCCATCAACTAAACTTGGTCGGAAACATGGAGTACTGTATTGTAAGTTACTACAACTACTACATCAACTACAGAGAAAGTGATCATCACCACAAAGAGCTTAGTAGATGATCTTGTAGAGAACCCTATGCCTACAGCCTCAGCAACATCTTCCTGGTTTTGAAGAGAAACAATAAGAAGAAGTAAAACAACCACATTATTCAAGTAATTTTTCATTCAGAAAGAGCAAGTTTGGGATCTGCTTTCTGTGAATCCTGCTTATGTTAAATGAAACGTATGTGTGTTGGCAGTTCTCAATATATTTTTTACTGCACTGAAAAACAATGGGAACTTGTAAATTCCCCTGCCTGTAACACACTATATAGCTTTTTAGATAAAGTACTTTTTTTTTTTTTTAAACACTACACAAAAAATTGTATACAATAGGTGAGCTTAGCAACACTGCAGGAGGATATGTTATGAGAAGCTTTTTTATTCATGACACATTAATTAATGACACAGGAAATAATTATATATAGCAAATGAAGAAGTGTGCAAATTTACCAAATGTTTATTATTTTTACTCCTACACTCCTGTATGTTTGCAATCATAAATCACTCCTCACCTAAGAAATTGAGTTTGCGCCTCTCATTTTCCTTAACTAAAGTAGTACCTATGGTGCAGGCAACAAAAGTCTTAAAGCACCCACACAAATACCTATTATACTAGATTTACACCTCTTCTCCTCTTCAAAATAATCTTCCTGCTCATAACATTTGTAAATTAATCAGTTACTGTAGAAAAAAATACTGTAACTATACGGGTGAAACTTGGGGATATTTATCTATGAAGTATGAAGAAGCTATTCACATCATGGACTGAAAAAGATAAGTGTATAAGTAGGCAATTCATGGTTGACAGTATGTGTTCTAAATATAGCTGCTCTACCGAAAAGTGCAAAGAAGCAATAGTAAATTCTCTTGCTGTGATACACTGCCTTGTCAGTTATCTTCTTTCAATGTTGCACACATGTATAATAAAATGAGAATAAAGAAACATTAAATATAGACAACGTATTTATCAAGAGAGCACCTAAGTGACAGGAATTAATTTAGATGTGCATTCTTCAGGTTGAGGAGGAAGTAATAATGACAAACGGTTATAATGTACCATTCTAGTTGAAGCAGAGAAAGTTTTTTATATTGAAGCTATTAACAGTTTTTATTTGCCAGGAGAAACTATTGATTGGCATTATGGTCAAGCATACGTAGTAGAGTAAAATTCTGATTGTCAGATAAAGAATTCATGATTGTGTACAGCAATATAAAGAAACCAATGGAAAGACAATGACATTCCTCCATTAATCATCCACATAATATCGGATGTGCATTTTGTTTGCACTTCATTTTGGAAATACACTTGACAACTATTTTTTTCATTGAATTTTGAAACTTATGCCTGGTCATAATTATCACATCTGCTCTCTGGAAAAATATAATAGCCTTAGTTTACCATAAGCTGAACATGACTCTGGAGACAGAGAGAAAAAAAAAACAAAGAAAAAAAACCAGTGAGAATACATTTAAAAAAACCTCAACATTTCTATTCACTGCTTCCCCAAAGCCACAATGAAACACACATAGTTGTGTTTTCTAAATATGAAATTCCACAGAATCCACATATTGTTTAGTATCATAGATAACAGCATAAGATTTGAGAATCAGTTTGTTACAAAATTCTCTATATTACTCAAAAGTCATGATTCTCAGTTCAGCATTTCTTAGATTCAATTTCTAAGCCAACTCATTCCTGAAATATTGGACCTTAAAAAAAGTAGAGAAAAACTGAAGCATATCAGTGAAGGCTGACTAACGTAATATCCAGTTCACATTCAGGTGATACACAAAGAACGTTTCTGAAGCACATTGTTGAAAAAAATAATAAAAATGCAGTACAGTTCAGGCAGAGATTTATTAGTGGGTAAATTGCAGCTAACATTCTCATAGTTTTAAAAGAAAAAAGAATTGATGGACTGCAAATCTCACATGAACACCCTTTTTATATAACTGTAAGAATTATAAACAAGGCAAATAAAAGTCTCTATGAATTCTAGCTATGGAAGTCTTTACATTAAGGAGGTTATTCATGGTAAGGCACCCATGCAAACACAAGGAACGGAGTAGGTATTGGAGAGGTGAGGGCCAGAGCTGATTCCTGGAAGGAACTCCCACAGTTCTTAAAAATTGCATATTTAGTTTAGTAAAATAAATACCTGTACTCCCAAAGTTCAGGAAGTGGGCTTCGTATATTTTTTTATTTTTTTTTTTCTAAATTAATGCAGGTAAACTAGTTTGATGCCTGTAGAACCTTATCATCACAAAACAGCTTTTGCACAAAATAGTTGGATTTTTTCAGCACATGGTCTTATTCCTTAGAGAAAGACTCCTGCACAGCTGTAGGACAGTAAGTATACGTCTAAGATGTTACAGAAAACCAAACTTCATTCATGTCATCATTCAGAGAGAGAGAGTGTGCGTTGGTGACAACATACTTGATAACTGGCTGAGTTGTTAACTGTAATAAAATTGTTTGGAACAGAGAGGCCTGATGTTTTTATTAAACTGGTTCTTACAAAACCATTACTGCAGCAGAGTTGTGACAGATGCAATTTTTTCCAAATTATAGCACTCTTGAGTGTGGAAACACTGACATACAAAACAGCAGAAGAGCATCTGTTCTTGAAAGAAATGATTTATGAGTATAAATAAGAATATATATGTGTGTATACACACATGTACTACATACAAACATAGACAAATATTCTCACTGAATTATTTTCACATGTGGCACACATGGCAATAGTACAGATCAGTGCACGCAAGCTCCATCAGGAAATGCACTTTCATTGAACAAGCAAAAATAGATCTGGGAGATTCTAAAAGTCACCAGTGGGTTTTGTTCATGAAAAATTGCTCTGTCTGCTGATAGAAATAGAGGTTTTGAAAGGCTACACAACCCTCAACAGTTTCAGGACATATGTACCAGCCTATTAAATAGTAAATTGTCCAACAGTTGAATTATAATTCACCATTTTCAGTTAATCATGTTGTTGTAAAAACCAGCCACTCTGACAAAAACTGTCTGGTAAATTATCTATCTGTGTTTGCTTCCTCTGCATTCCTTAGTTTGTTTCCAGCAAATTCTATCCAAGGAAGTACCTTTTCTTATGCAGTGTTCTAGCTGAGAGTCAGAGCAGACACCTGTGATTTCGCACGATGACCTTTGTGTCAGGAATATTCCTTGTATCGTTTCTGCAAAACACCAGTAGACCAGGACAGAAATAAGATATTGAGGGGGAAAAAAGGCAAAAGACTAAGAACATTTGTGTATAGTACTGCTAGACCTTTACAACTTATTTTTCCAAAGCTAAGAGAGACTGAGCATGACTTTTTCTCTTGGCTGTAGCTCCAAACTCCTGAAGTCTGTGCTGGGTCAAAGCTATAGACTGAATGATGTTATACTTCTGCTATCAAGGAAATCAAGTGAAATGCCTAGAAAGAGAGAATGCCGTCCCCTCCTCTAGTGCTCGTTCACACAGAGGGTAGCAACCACTCTCTTAGCTGCCTGAATGGGAACAGAAGTCAACAAAATTCTGCAAAGCGATTTCCAGGGAGCCAGTCTGAAGTATTAAAAATAATGTAATTAGAGGTGCAAATTCAAATGTACTGAGAATGAAGAAAAAGCAAATTATTTAGTAACTCTTCTTGTCATTTCTAAGGGAGTCAATGCCATTAATATTAAAGGAATTGAAAAGAGAAGGTGAAAATAAGTGGTGGAATAAAATCAAGTTTACTGCACCTACTGAAATTATTGCTACATCTTGCAAAAAAATTATGATTTGGTTCTGTGGTCTCCATGTGCTGAATTTCTGTGATCTACTGTGAAAACACTCTGAGTTACTCAGTTTCACTTGGACAGAGAGGGAGCTACTTTTCCAATACGAGTAAATTATACTGCAACCTGTGGACAGTTCCAAGTAGCAAACCCCAGTGTTAATGAATACTTTCCCATGACTGTTTGAATTACTGCTTGCATATTCTGGAACATGGGGTGATGCCCCCCAAAAATTCCAGGATGAAAGACTAGTGATGAAATGAATCATTCAGTTGGCATGGCAAGGTCTAAAGATCACCCTGTAAAGGAGGTATGATACTATCTAACACTGAGGAGAAGGCAAAATACTGCTGTCCATCAAGCATCTTTAGCCCAAAGTATGGTAATAAGAAGCTGAAACACCATGTAGTTATGTAATGAAAAGTTACAAGAAAACATATGCTTTATCAGGCTAAGATGCATTACACAACAGTCATATACTGGTATTTTAATTGATTGATCCCAAATATTGTTATTTAATAATATTCTTCTACTATAAGATGTGTGGAAGTGAGTGGAAATAGAGGCACATGGATGATTATTGCTGCATTAGATGCAATGATCTGTTACACTGAGCATTATCCTAACTCAGCAACAGTTCAATTGGCATCAATTGACTGTTGTGAATAAAGGAAATTACCTCACAAAGAGCATCTTGTGGAAAGATAATATTCATTAAAAAGTATAATTCTGTAACACCACCAAATATCTCAAATACACAGCAGATTTGCTGCGTTCCTTGTGTACACTTCCTGATTCAAACTTACATTTAGTCTTTCATATGAACTTCTCAAAAGCAGCTATGCATATTTGTGTGCCTACATACCTGCAGGTAACTACAAACCAAAGTGTAGTTCCAAAAGTAAAATGAGTAAGGTTACATCCCTAATCAAAGCAATGAAGTCTACACTTGTACAACTTCATCAAACTGTTTAGGCTCACATATTACACTACTCCATCCTCTTGGGACTTTTAAAATAGGGGAGAGGTAAAAGGAACCATTAGCCTTTTTTCAGTTTACATACAAATTTTCTGAAAGAAGTTTGATTTATCAATGGCCCTGGATCAACACAACTCTGACTAATATTGTAGATGTCAATTGGCTACATGTGTTAATTAGCCACCAGTAAAAGATACAGCTTTGGTGAATTTGTTATATAGGAGAAAATATAAAATATCTGCTCTTCCAAAACCACAACAGTATTAAATATTTTGCTAAGACAACAGACAATTTTTAACTCAGGTTTCAGCTCACTGAAATTTTGTTAGCAGAAAAGGTACAAGTTCTACTATACTTATACTTGACTCAGGTAACACAGGCTACATCCCAGAATATATGGACCTTGTAACTTGTTCTTATAACTTTTACAAGCTCCAAACTAAAGGACAAAGTCTATGTGCCAGGGCAGCTCATTGTTGCTTTCCCCTAATTGCTTCCATCTATCTTATATCCACACATACAAAAAAAAAAACAAACCCCAAAAAAACCAAGCAAGAGACAAACAAACAAACTAAAAAAACCCTGCCTAATTGTCTAAAATTAAGATCCCAAGCTCCAGGTTGGCATTTTGACAGAAAAAACCAGATCTCAAACTTTGTTTAGTGAGCACTAGCATGGCAATTTATAAGAATGAGAGTTTGAAGAGTTTCCATTTTGCCTTAAATGTTGGACTTCTAGGTCAGATAGTATTTCCCAGGCTCCACCGAAGTCACTTCCCTTCTTGCTGAGCTGTGGAATGATATAAGAAGGCTGATCCAGAGAGGAACATGAATTCATGAAGTACCAAAATACAATTCCCACCAGGCATTAAAAGAATTAGCAGGTTTTTGGATACAAGCCATACCATATTCAACTGTTAGGCAAAATATTTAACTTTTCCCATGGGAAAAGCAAATCTCTTTTGTCTTCCAAAACAGTTTTTCTGTTTTGTTTTGTTTTTAAAAAGAAAGTGTTAGCCAACTCTGTTAGAGATAAAAATGACTGAAACTACTTTTTGCAATTTCTATATATGAATGGTGTTTCATTCTGAGTTCTTCTGGAGTTTACATCATTCAGATTACACGTCCAAGTCTGTTACAAAAAGTCAGCTGCAGGATCAGGACCAGATACTATAGTCAAACTCCAATTCCTCGCTTTTCGTTAGTGCTCAACTCTCCTTAATAATATCTTCATTAAAATCAGAAATGTCTAATTTTAAAGAAGTGGAGGGGGGGGAAGAAAAAAAAAGTCTACAGTATACACAAAACCTTATCAAGCTCCCAGGACGACGATCACGTCAGCAGCAAGCACAGGGAAAAGTCTCAGACTGGACTCGGCAATGCCCAGGAGCTGGATTCCAGACCTAGAGTCAGGAATGTTTGGATCGGGACCAAAGGCAGACGAACAGACAGGGTCCTCCTCAGACGTCAGCCATTGTAGAAAGAGAATTGACCCTTTGATGCCTCAGCTTTTATACTGAGCATGATGCAGACGGGATGGTCAGTTTGTCAATTTTGAGTCATCTGTCCTTTCTACTCCTCCTGACAGGTGTGACCCCCCTACGTTTCTCTGCTTCCGACCCTCCAATGGGGTAAATAACGATATTATCTGACCTTGATTTTTGTAGCAATAAGTATAAGCAAGGGCTTCTCTGCGTACCATCCCTTGGTATAATCAAGTCTTATCACTGTGAGAGCGAACAGTTTCTGAACAATATGTTGTTAATTTCAGAGTTTAGTTAGTTAGGAGAGGCCCAGTTAAAAAATTAAAATTTCAAAACAGAAAATTGGTTCTGTTTTACCTCAAACCAGGACACCAGTCTCACAATTCATAGCAAGCTGGAATACGCTGAGAAACTGTCTTCTCTGAAAATGAGTCCACATGACTTTTCATGCCTGCAAATATACATTTTTTAAAATTACATCTGAACAAAACCTGTACTATTAGAAGCATCTGATCCATCTGATTTTTTCTACTAAATATGTATTAGCTGCGAAATATTTCATAAGTAGACAGAAAAAAAAGAACTGTAACACATTTAATACTAAGGAACATGTTCAGAATTATTCTTTTCTTCATAAATGTTTATACACCTGTGTTTTAACCCTCTTTTCTCTGCCTTTCAATATTTTCTTGCCTCTGACTACACCTGCAACAAATTTGGCAAGTAATGTTCACAGCTTTGTATAAGACTCAAGTGCCTTGTATTCACACTGATGGAGGGTATGATTGTATACAGATGCTTATTTTCATTTTCCAATGGATTTTTCCTTTCCTATCCAGACTGCTTTTGGCAGTGTTTAAAGTAGAAAAGGGGTTGAGAGGTGAAATAAACTAGAAAGTGTCAAGGTTTTGGAAGGAATTACATGGAATGTATGTGAAATAAACACTTGCAAAGACAGCAATTTACTGTTCAAAAAGCCGTTAAAATTGCCTAGTCCTATTTACATGCCTAGGGAGAGGGTGTCAGTAAGCAACACAGGATCTAGTTATCTGAGCAGCTGACAAAGATTGGATTTCACTGTGTGCTTGGTGCAGGACCCTTTAGGTCCCAACCTTACTGTTAATAAATAATTTTACTTTTGACTGTGTATTTGTTTCATCAATAGGATAAACAATTTCTGAAATTCAGATGAGCATGCATGACTGGACAGAACACCAGTAGCAGCAGAAGTTGGATGGGTTTGGGGAAGAACCAGTCAAAATCCACTCCCTGGTACCTGGCAGCATCCCTGCATCGCACCTCTGTGTCACACTTGTGGAAATGCTGAAAGAGGGAAAGATGTTATAACCCTTGATTTAATGCCAGAGATCTTCTGCAAGCAGACAATTTTGGAGAGCACGGTGCTGTGAGCTGTGTTGTGCCTTTAGCATTGGAACAACTTGTCTCAGTTCTTCATGAAGAAAACACAAATGTTTCCGCTCATCACTTTTGTGAGAACAAGACTCTGATCAGAGAAACCGGAAATCCCAGAACTGTGATACCATTTCTGGTTCCTACTTGATATAGAAGTTTAGTTAATCAATCCAGCTCAAATTTCCACATCCTCACTATTCTGGGGTGCCTTAAAATTTTAATGTTTTGACTGATATGGAGATCACCAGAACTTCAGAAGTTCCTAGTGCTCTTAAAATTAACTCAAGACAGTCAAAAATGAAACCCAAGACACTGGATACCAGGTAGCAAACCTCACAAACTACTTAATCTTTTACAATACTGTCTAGAGGTTTCTTATCTGCAAAAATGGCAGCAAAATCCTATCCTGAGATAGGCTTATTATCAGATACTTTCTCAGACTATGGATGGAGATGGTTGTCCTTGCCTCAAATTTTCATGACATTCGTGGTCCCAAGGAGAAAGGAAATAATGTGACATGCCCTGCTTCTTATTTCACAAACCTCCTTGCTTTCAGCATTGTTTTCCTTCTTGCATTCTCAGTTTGGCCCTTTCAAGGAGAGATGTTACATGTCAGAGCAAGCAAAAAGTTGATGCCACAGCCAGGGGTCTGAGGAAGTCTTGTAAATTCATCAACACTACTCTATTTTTATTACCTTTAAAAAAAAATCAAATAAAACAAACAAACAAAAAAACCTCAAACGCACAAACTACAGATCTGCTTTCGTCTCAATTATTAGATCTCTGTAGCTTCCTGTGAAGAGAAGAAAATTCTTTTTCAGGCCAGAATTTGTCCAGGAGGGTTCAAACTCTTAAAAAAAATAATCTAACCAAGGTCAAGGAATACAAAGTGAATCTATGAAGGCAGGTTGCAAGTAAGTCAGTAGATCTGAAGGTGATGGATGACATCTATAGGTACCTGTCCTCTGGTTACTCTTGGAAGAATAACTTTATATCACAGTTGTCAAAGATGAAGCCTTAGTTTAAGGAGTTCATGCTAATCAGGGTATGACTGACATTCTCCTTGGGTCTCCTCCAGTCACATAAGTAGAGAAACTCCACATGAATCTAAGACACCAGTGAAGAATTACAAATGAGGAGAAACTTAAACTAATCTATTTGGGGTTTGTTTGTAGATTTTTACTGGGATCTATTCTATAATAGCTAATTTTGCACTTACCATTTTACACTAACAGGTCACCTCTTTGCTGCAGGTCTGACTGGACATGCCACCATGTTTGCAGACACACTGCAGGACCTCACAAAGATACGTGTCTCTGGGAGCTATTAGTGTTGTGTCATTTCTTAAATCGGCAGATCCTTGCTCATCTTTCCTCCCCCTGCCTTTACCCTGCAAGCTTATCTGCTCTGCAGATTGACACAGGTTGAATGTGGAGTCTATAGTGTATGGAGCACAGAGAAAGTGTCCTCAGACCTTTCCTATCCTACAAGTATAAGTTGGAATGGCTACTTCAGGGCCCTTCCGAGCTTTTGAAATCATGAACTGCTTTTTCTAGCGTCATTGACTGAACGTTCTTATTTGACTCTTTCCCTATAGCTAGTAGATGTTGCTTGGAAGCCATGAGTCCAGGCTTATCATGCTGCCCTGATTTACTCCAGATAACAGTTCTACTTGCTTGTGAGTTGGAATTACATAGGTTTGGTTTTCAGAGAGGGTGGTTTGTGTGGTGGTTTTTTTTCATGTTTTAAGTATGGATTTGGTCATCAAAACCCACACAATCTCACTGAATAAAAATATTTTTGATTTAGAAGTGAACATGCACAAAGAAAGACACACATCTGGAAAATACAGGAAATGTAATTAAAGTGCTCTTAGTAGATGTTTCAAGTTACTTTTCCCAGGTAATTATTCCTCTGCTTCCCTTTTACTCACAGACTAACTAACTGCAACTTCCAACCTCAAGCACTTTATACACTCAGAATAGAAACACAAGTCTTTTCAGTTTGTAAATAAGCATGCATACTTTCCATTTGCTATATATGCTAGGAAAGCATCTCTGGTTTCTGTACAAAGAAAGCAAATGAAAGCAGCTTTTACTTGGTTTGCCTGAAAACAAATTTATGTCTTCTGCTCATTGTATATGCTTCTTGTCCTCTAAATTACATAGAGTTCAATTTGAACAATATTTCTGCTAAGAGTAAGTTTTCAATCTGCCAACTTTCCACACCATTTTATTGTCTTTTGTTCTCTATATCCTTAAGAAATGTAGCTAAGCCATTACAAATTTCCATTTGAACAGCTATGCTACTGCAAAACAGTTTGTACTCATACATACCTTTAGCAATTTCCAGTGTAAGCTGCAATTTTTCAGTAAATGCAAGTTCATTTTTGTACCAGTGAAAACATCTGCATTCAAATTTTGCATCAGTCTCTGTATTTCCTGAAATACTGTAGACTAGTCGTATCTCATCACTCTACATGGCTCCCAAATCCTAAGCTTCAGGAAGAATTCTGTTTGCCTTAGGCTAGAGCTAATTTTTTCAGTTCTCTGTTAAAAATGTAAATTAATTAAAAATTAGTCCTAGAAATTAATTTGTATCTGAAAATAATTCAATGGTTTGTGTGTGGCAGAGGCAAAAAGTCGTACCACAGATCTTTGCTCTGCACTGTGACTGGAACCTTGAGTCCCAAATACATCCCAGAGCACATTTGCGTGAGTCTCAGTCCAGCCTCCTGCAAAGGATGCTAGTCCTTGTCAGGGATGACTTCAATGCCTTGTTGCAGCCACAGTGATTAAAATATTGTGATAAGCCAGGTGTAAATTCTTGAGCCTAGTGGTTTATCTTGCCCAAAGCCCCGTAGCCACCAAGCACCAAGAGAAAGCCAGGTCCGCCATCCCATCTCTTCTTCCTCTACAAACTCATCCCTAAATCTCCTCCTATAGCCTTCTCTTCCCAGAGACTGGGGTTTCCCTTCCCTTTGCAGCAGCTCCAGGGTAACACCCTCCACCCTCTGCCCCTTCCCTGTCTGCTGCTTTGCCGTTGGCAGGCAGTTGGCTCAGAAATCAGCTCGGTATTTGGCATTGTTCCCCTTTCCCCTCTGGGACCAAGCTGAGTTGAGTTCCTGTGCTTCTGCAGGGAAGGATGAGGTTGCAGGAAATCAAGAAGGGATTTTCTTCTCGGTGCCCCAAATAAACAGCATGCAAAGACTACGGGTGTTAGCATTTTCCCTTTGCAGAGGGAGCCAGCTGTAAGGCCAACAAATCTAAATCATCAGTCTTAACAGTGCCTTCCCTAAGTGCCAGCCATGCTCATGAGTTCCACAAGCAAAGGAAAAAAGCAGGATGAGAACTCATCGCAGTCTCAAATCCTTGTTTATTCTGAAGTCCCAGTTTCTCTTTTTTTTTTTGGCCTTCTGGTTTCTAAATTTGAACTCTGTTCAATCACAACAAACAATGTGATCCTAAATAATTCAGTAGCAAAAGGTCCCTGTTGAGAAGAATGAAGCTGCTTGGAAATAAGAACATACCTGCAATTCCTTTCACATCATGCCTTGAAACAATCAGCTCTATTATTGATAGCTATTATTTCACGAGCTTTTAACATTGTTGTATCTTTTTATTGTGGCTTTCTAAATTTTCCCTTGGTATGTTAAAATTCAAAACATGAACCAATGGTGAATATAACCATGCAGGATTCTTAGGATGCTATGGGTATGGGTTTTCTTTAAGCAACATTTTTTTTTAGGAGCTTACAGAATCCCAACAGTTTAACGTCTGCTGGTGCTGCGGCTCCACGAAGGAAGAACCCACCTCGTGCCAACAAAAACACCACTGCTGAATTAACTACCTGGCTTAATCCACTCTGTCAAGAAACCGCAAAGCTGTGGATCTGTAACTATTCTGGATTTTCCTACAGAGAAGAAGAGATAATTAAAAGATTTTAGGTATATATGCACAAGCAAATGCATACACACATCCCTTAGAATATTCATAGGCAGGTCAATTTTTAACTCGCAACTTCCTTCTTAACATACGCTTTTAGAAAACTTGAAAAGAGTGTGATGGCATTTATTTTAGCATTTTAAAATGCCAGAACACACCTAGCCTTCATTCCAAATATTTGGCAAGCAGTTTTGCAAATCCAGCTTGGATCTGTGTGTTGGAAGTGTTGTCTTGAAATTTTTGGAAATCTTGTCCTTAGTTTGTGCTATTTTAATACTGACCCGTGATAGTGTATAAATGAAAGCATGCTCCTCAAAAAAACAAATCTAATTATTCACTTGAGAATTCTGGAAAATAAATGCAGAAGGGCTGCAATAAAAATAAAAGTTTTATTTCTAATTTTAGTATTGAAATTTTATTATCTTTCTCAAAATCAACTTTTATTGAATGTCTATAAAAATAGCTGTGTTAAAAACTGACTATACTAACCAGGACAATGCTGAACGAAGGGATGTATTACCGGAGACTCAATTTAATCCAATTCATGGTCACACCGAGGCCAATGCTTAAAAACCCACTCACTTCACGGGAACTAGAACTTGGCACACAGACTCAATTAAAATGCCCATGTAGATCCCTTAATGTTTTTACGCAAACGTTTTTCCAGAAATCACTTTTAGCTGTCACTAGCAAGTGATACGAGCAGTGTAAATGCAGTTAACTAGCCTTAACTTATTCTGTGATTTTAAGATTTTTTAATTTTTTTTTACCTTTTCAATAAAGGTAAGATGCCAAGTTGATTTCGTCTGTTTTTAAACTGCTCTCTGTGTGTTTGCACCTTTTTTTTTATTATTATTAACATCTGGAAATGAGTTGCAAGAGGCTGTTTTCCCCACATGAAGCAGCAAAAATTTCTTTCTCAGCCAGAGAATCCCCAGACACAGCTGATGGCACTTCAGATGATGTTGCTTAACCTATGAATCTCCACAGGCAAGGACTAACTAATGCCATCCTGGGAGAGCTGTATTCGTCATGCGATAGCTCCTTATTCCCACTGCGACTTGCAATCAGCTGTATCCCTATCCAGCCAGGTATACTTGCCTGTAAACAGCAAATTCACCTTGGACATTTCCCATACCAGCCTTTCATTAACTATCACAGCCTCCCTTTAATTTCATCTGCTTGATGCACCCATAGTGTCCATTTAAAATGTCGCTTTCTATTCACTGGCATGCCGCCAAGGATAACTATTGCTTTCTACCTACCGTGCAGATAATATTAAAGGTGCACTCTCTCATGACTCTTATGAAAGCAATCACTGTTGGAACCACCAGTATTTCAGAGCTGCCAACAAACCATAATGGAAGGCATACTGAGAGAGGGAACACATAAAAACAAAAGGGCAGCCACTGCCAGCAATTAAAACACTCCAGGCTGGGCATGGCTGGCAGGCCAAAATAAAGGCTGGCTGCCACCGTGGTGTGACCAGACCCAAGAATTGCTACCGAGCATCCCGTAGCACTGCTTGTTCTCAGGCAGGGAGGTTTCCTCTGTGGCACATCATTTGAACGAATATCACTGTTTTTCCATCTCTCATTTAAAGAATAGGAGCAAATTGCTCCTTCCATGACAGACCTACTGACCTAATTACCATTTTATAAGACATCCAAGTGACAGTCACTAGTGTAACATTAAGACATCCTGAATATATTCCTTCCCATACACCGCTAGCAAAGAACAACAGAAACAAAAAGTGCCAACAAGATCATTTAATTTGCTTCTCTGTTTATTGATGTTTCCATAGTAACTTCATTAGGAAAGCCGTTCTTTTTTAATGCTTCTGCTTATGTTTTATTCAGGACCGATCAAAGGCCTGGTACCAATATTTGCTTTGTCCTCTTTCCAGTGGCGATAATCTTCAGGAAAGTTTTTTGGTACAAATCAAAAAAGTCACTCAGAAGCAGAATGACAAAGCCTAGGGATCTACAATTTTCACTGCTAGAAGAATGAGGAATGTGTTTGGTTTACCTCGAGGGAGTATTATTTAGCCCATGATTCATGAAGGAATTGAAGCACATGCTTCAATATATCCAAGGCAGTACTTACTTTACTTTCACCTGAATAGGCATCCGCATGTGTCAAAATACGTTCCTAAATCAGAACCTTAGAACATCTGTCAGTCATCACTTACTACGTGTGTCTATGAAGTATTAATGCACCAAGGCCAATACAATAAATGAAACCAATAATGTACAAACAGTTACCGGCAACTAAAGTAATTCAAAACATATGGGTTTCTTCATAAGCACAAACTCTTAGCTTTTTGTATAGTACATATACATTAAGATCTTTCTCCCATTACTCAAGCAACTTGTTAATCATCCCATCTCAGTAACTGAAAATATGGTATGAAATCCATAGGTCTTTTAAAGCCTCTTGAGTTAAATTCAGAATTTGATTCTGGAAAGGAAGCCTAAATCAGCTTCTCTGGAAAGACTATTCTTCAGATATACAAAATATAAAATTTTACTTCATCGTTGCTCTGAAGAGATAAAAAAGTAAAATGGAATCACTGAAAACATCCTGTGAAAAATAAATCATAAAGGGAAATAAACAGGAACACAACTAATGCAATTTCTTTCTTTGAATTTCTCCTACAATCTAAGATGAAAAGATCCAAATTCTTTCCCCAAATGATTTAGCTGGGAACAGGCTCAGATTAACAGATGGCAAAAGCCAATCTCATTACAGGAGGAAACAGATAAAAGCAAAAGTCCACCATCTGAAGAGGGATAAAGAGAAAACAGAGATTAAGCTATTGAAACATCCCTTACAAGCACATGCAGCCTGGTGACATATAGGCATATGTATATTTATATATAAATAAGACAACAAACAGCGGCTTTTATAGCAAAGTCTTATAGCTTTAAGTCTATCTGCTAAATTGGAATTCTCAAGCAAACTAAAAAGAAAAGGGTACTTTAAGACAATTACTGATCTACTGAAGCATCAGGTACTCTTAAAACTGCTGTGGCTTTTGAAATATGCCAGTAAAACAAAAAATGTATTTGTGTAACTGCTATAAATGTGGAGTTTCGTGCACAGTCACTTTTTCCATACCTTGTGCTTTCTGAAGTGCAGCACTTAAGCAAGACAAGGCCTAAAGTAATACAAAATTGTTCATCGAGGACTTGTAAAGAGTTGCAGTGAGCTTTTCCCCAAATTAGAGATGGGCTCAAATGGAAGAATCCAGATCCAAAGCCAAACAACCCATTTCTTCATACTAAGTAAAATCTCTGTATATACAAAGGTTTAATTCCTCTTTCCAGCAGATGCCACTTCTAGGAGCAAATCATAGGAAAAGGACAGCGAGATTTCTCCCTCTATTAGGATGTACAGGAATTTTTACTCTATACTGAACATTTGAACATAGCACTTATATGAGACATGGAAGCACACTGCTGAGCTCTCTCAAAGAACACATGGTAACACCTGAGGATTTCTTGAAGGACAACTTAACAACTGTCATACAGAAAACTCAGAAGAACTCTTCCAACAGTATTCCCCACCCTTCCGCTTTCTGTGAAATGTTATGGTTAAAAGACTGCTTTAATATCTCTGCTTTGATTTATTTACACTTTTCCATTCCTTATAACTACCTTGTTATGATTCATTCTGGCTTCACAACATTTCATCAGTCATATCAACTTACCGTGCAGCAGTATTTCAAGCAGAGATTTATATAGAGGGCACCAAATTTCGCAGTACCAGAATGCAGGATGTGTCCTACATATACGTTCCGCTGAGGCTGCAAGGTCACCTGGTGCAGGGGGTTTTCTTCTCCACTAAAGGGATAAGAAAAAGAAAAAGGAAAAAAAGAAAGGTTCAGGGTGCCCTGGGACAAGGCCACTTTTTTCCTCCATTGTGAGAGCCTGACATTTATACGATGTAAGTATAAACTACGTGACATTATACTATGACACAGTATAGCAAGCAGCAAGAATTTATGTCCTCTCCTGACATAATCTATGTGCTCAGTTTTAAGCTAGGAAAAATATACACTGATGATCCTTGTTAGAATGTGATACCTCTAGAGAAGGTATTCTCATTCCTTTTATCACTACCTGACTATGACAGTTGCTATTCAAAGTGCAACTTATATTCAGAAAAATCTTCACAGCAGTATCTTAGATACCGTAGTTTGGTAATTATGAATGAAAAAATGCTGATTCTTCTATAGAAACCATTGTCCTAGAAGAACAAGGGGAAAAAACAGATGAATGAACAAACAAATACTGAAAACAATGGATTTTGCCTCAAATGATGTATAGGTATGCCTCCCAGAGGAGGGTTGCAAATTTAGTTAGAAGTGGCAGAAGAACAGAGTAAAAACTGGGTTAATAATGAATTTACCTTAGATTTCCTGTGACCTTAAGTGTAACCTTAATTTCCCCATATCTTGTTCACAGGAAGGAATAATTTCTACTCTCACACCTGAAGCTTGTTTTGCCTCTCAAAAACTGTGAGGAAGCACTGAGAGGCAGGCGGAGCAACCTCATGCAGTGCATAGCATGACTAGTCCCTGCAGAGAGACTGCAATAATCTATGCCATGCTATCCATGAGTGAATGGGGGCTCGGGTTCACTGCACTGTAAGGCTCCAGCAAGTCTTCTCTCTAGCGTTCACTCTGTTCACATTCGAGTTCCCGCATCTGATTTTCCCAAGCTAGCAGATTGTGAAAGCAAGTCTCTCAGCCCGACTTCAGCCTTGAGCAAAACTGCGAGTCAAAATGTCAACAGCATAAGCAAATAAAGATTTCCAAGGGTAGCATTTTATGCAATTTTTAGAACTTTCTGCTGCAAAATGGAAAACCAAACAAAAAATTAAAAATGCACTTAGAGTAGACATACATTTAGATTTTATGAAATTAAAATTTGCTTTATAATTTTTTGTCTTAATGAATCTATATATTATAAGAAAGGTAACCAAAAGACCAAGAAAAAATCATTATTACAGAAATACTGATATAGAAATTTTCAAGCTTATTGGTTTTAGCCGTTCTTCTGCAAAAAAGATTAATCTTAGTTAACTTTTCTACAAAACGTTTTTCTTTCCACAAGATTTCATTTTCTAGTAGAAGGCACTCCAAAGAAAAAATTCGAAGCACTGCTAATCACAATTTATAGGGTTTGACAAACAATATTTGTCTTGCACTTCAAGTTTCTATGTCATCAAGAGCTACTATGACACAGATGAGCAATAAAATAAACAGAGTTACTTCAGAATTGATCCTGTTTTTATAAAGATTTATAGATTGTTAGTAATTTTTCAACAAATCCATCTTTCACAGACAAGTTTAAAACGCTACAACTTCTAAGCGGTGCCACCTGCTTTGAAAAATATGTTTTGTGATCCTGTAAATTTAAAGGCTAATAAAATACATGTTCTGGTAGTAGGAGAGCAGGCTGCCCTCTCTTGTACCCTGGGGTACTGTAAAAGGAGGCATTGGGGTGAGTGACACTGGCACTGGAGACCATGGACATCTAGGCAGAGCCGAATCCTCCTACTGATGAGGGTGTTAGTAAATAGGCGGTTTAGAGAAGAGCCATGAGAATGATGAGCAGACTGGAAAATAATCACAGAGCCAAGTAATCTGATACAGTTAGAAATTACTAAGGAGTGCTGATGACAGGCTACATATGCTTACATGAAGGTCAGAAATTTGATTGGAGAGGGGATTTAGTCTGGAACACAAAAAAGCGTGTAAGAAAAAAAATTAATGAAGCCCAATACAAGAAAAAAGCATAGGGTAGGAAAAATAAGATGCAACCAATTCTTTTTATGGTGAGGACAATTAGCAACTGGAACAAACTGTCCACAACTGCAAGTGGATTTGTTTCTTTGGTAGAAATTTTAGCATTTGAATTGGAAATTTTTAAAATTTGAAGATATTCTAATTCAAATAAGGTTCATATCAGTTAAGTCATATAATTTCTGACATGGGAATTGACCAAACAAAAATACATAATGGCTCCTTCATAATTAGCTAAATTAGGATTTAATCTTTTGAATATTGATGTTGAAATCAAACCTTCAGTGGTTGGAGAACCGAGGCGTGGCCCATATGTTCTCCCCAAGAGCACAACATACCAAAGACAGAAAAACAAAACCAATAATGTTGGGAAGAAGAGCCAATTATTTATTTTGATAATATGCATGTCTGTTTTTCTGGCTCCTCCTTATGTGTTCTCCATAATCAGGACTGGAAGGTGGTGGAGTCCATAACAGAGTGATGGGGTGATCCTTTATGTCATCCTGAGTGACAAGAATTTCTGTTATCCAGGCTGGACCTCCTGATAGGACTGTGGCTCTGTGTAAATTTCAGAGCTTTCTTCACACAGACAAAATCAGAAAAACAAAATAAACCCCAGATACATCCCTATTTTGTTTCCAACAAACTCTGTTTGTTTAAAGTAGATATGACTTTTTTTCCCCAGGAAATAATAAATACCCTGCTTGGAATTTATTTATTTTTAGGTCACACTGGCACAGAGATTATGCCCTTCAAAATTAAATTTCCATTTGAAACACTGCAAAAATTTAGGGGTTCTTTACCTTAACCTCACGCCTACCTTGAAATGGAGAAATGTGTTTGTAAAGATACAGTCTAAACAAAAGTCTGAGTTAAATAGTGGAAAGACAAGTTACCCAAAGACCCTCTTTTTTGATGTCTGTGTCTCTCAGACTCATCAAGCTGTTTCCTTCTGTATTTTCTGGCACATCAAGGCAGAAATTAAATTGTCTTTCCTCCATTCGAAAAAAAAAAAAATCTGTGAAGTTTCTATTTTAATGGAAACCTTGTCCTTTTTCTCCCCAAACTTCAATGAAAAGCCCTTTGACACTCGATACACCAGTGGGTTAAACATAACAGGGCAGGCGAGCAGTGGATGGCCCAGTGTCAGGCCCTTAATACACCATTGCATCTCAAAGAGGAACCCGATTCTCTTTGTCCATGGGTGCCACGGAGAGCTGATGTCATGAAATGGCTATGAGGAAGAATAATACCATCAGAACTGTTTATTTAATTAGTAACAAGGGTAAAATCCTTCTAATGCAGCTTGATCAAGGGTCAGTTAGAGGGGTCTTTATTGGAATATGGGTAGCCTTCAGTGGCTGAGGCTTAATAATAATCTCTAGACTTCAATTTCCTACTAATAAAGGGTAATATAATGTAGGGTAAGCCCTCTTATTTGTTCAGATCTTTTTAACCACTGAGGAGCTAATATGCAACAACTGAACAAACAATGGCCACACAGGTTTCATTTTTAGAAGCACAGATGACCTCTGATGAAAGAAATGATCAGTCAAGCTCTGAGGCAAGGATGGAGAGTTAGCTAGCAAATGCATATTTTTTCTCTGTGAACCGAAAGAAAAGTAAGCAACTCTTAAATAACCATACACAATATCAAGTAAAAATGCCTGAAAATGACTGTGGAATTGCTATACCACAAAAATGTTATGCCTTGCAGTGAATTTCTGTTAGTAGTTTCTGATGAACCTTGCAAGCATGTTTTACTAAATGGAGTCTGTAGAGAGCTCTACAGTTTTTAGTGTTGAGTATGTGATGGAGTTGCTGAAGTCTAAACATTGTATCTATTCAATTTTAATAGCACCTAAACTCACTTTGTGGTTTTCTCCCATGCACTCATACCCAAATATCTGCTAAAGTTCAGTCTTTCTCAAGAAACCCCTGCCTATGCAAAAGGGTAGCTGAAGCACAAAAGATTTGTCTCACTGTGGAAGAACACTACTTCACCTTTTTTTTAAAGTATTGAAGTCTGAATAATACAGCAGCCTCCAGATGTCAGGGCCAATTTCAGTACCAATCCAAGACAGCAGAGACATGTACAACATACCCACTTACTGTAGGGTGAAATTCAATCTCTTTAATCCAGGATTTTCAAGACTGTATTCCAAAAATTTTTCTTTTCTTTCTGCTGGGTTTTTGTTTTTGGTCTGCCCACAGGTCTTTAAGTTTTGTTTGCAGCTCTTTACTTACTCACCATTCTCTGGATGCCACCAGCCCTATCTCTCCTCCTAATTTGCCATCTTCTAATTTGTCTGGATTGTCGCTCTGACAGCAGCTCCCTCAGGAACGACCCTGGCTTCCCATGTCAGAATTTTAATCCACTGAGCCTCTTTCTCTGGGGTGGGTAATCAATACTGAGAGTCAGATTTATGTCCCTCTAAATATATTAGTTATGAAATAAAACCAGAGAATGTGACATGTTATCATGTAACAGGTTATTAAGAAAGAGATGTGATAAAACTGATGATTTTGTGTTTCTCATCTTGGGCTAGAATAAAATGGAAGACAAAGTAGGTAAAATGAGATATTAAGGATATTTGCAAGTATACTGTATACCGTAGTGTTTTACCCTACACCAGATCCCTGTTACCTATGTATTGAAAGAATGAGAAGCAAATTAAAGAATACAGTCTCCAGTGAACAGAAAATTTAAATCCTATTAATGCTTATAAGAATTACACCTATATGTTAAAAGAACAGTATACAAGACCTTTAAATTGATTACCTGACAAATGACTATAAAATGAGAATAACTTTTTTTAAAACACTATGTGACTCTCTTTCAAACTCCAGGATTCATGGATTTTACAGTTATGGAAGCAGTTTGTAAAGCTTGTAAAACTATAGCTACAATATACAGCAAAGGGAAACAGCAGAAAAATTTAGTATTTACCATAATAATAATAATAATGATGAAAAGCTATAGCTAATTCAACATCAATAAAATACGTGGTAATATGGTTGTAATTATCAGACAGGGGCTCTATATAGGACAGAGAAGGGAATTCTGGTGGTAGTAAAGTTACTTACAAACAGGTACTTAAAAGGCCAAAGCAATTAAATAGCAGCAAGACTATATAGTAACCTGCACTGAGCCATTGTGAAATGTTCAATATTGGCATAAACTACACTTGGATCCTTTTTTTCTGTGCAAACAGCAAAAAACCTGCAGCATGTGAGAAAGAAAGAGAGAAGGGCACGAGGGGTGGAAATAGTATCAGATTTCTTATTTAACAGAAACATAATCTGCAGGAACCTGATGAAATTCAGTGGCTCTGACAACCACATACTTAATTTTACCTGCAAACATTCTCTGATTATGAAGAATTCTCAAGATTTTATTCTCGTTCCCATCTTGCGGCAACAAAAGAAAGATTACTTAGGATACTGGTGGGAGCAAATGCCTTGCCAATCCCCTCCAGAAATGTTTGTTAAATAGCGATTCCAATGAATTCTAACATTATTTCAGATAATATTATTGACAAAATGCTTGAGGGTACATACTCTCTTCAATCCTTTTGATAGTGTGGACTGTCACAACAGTCTGCTTGCTTTCATGTATTTCACAGAAGTTTTTGGGATCTGCTTCACCCCCTTTCTTATCCCAACTGTCCTCTTTCTTGTCTTCAGTTCCTACATGCTGTGGATTTAAGGTCCCCATTCTGACTCTGGCTTCCACAAAATATTATCACATTTTGCCATCCCACGTTCCAGACCGATGCAATTGCTGGTAAGCGACTGACCTCCAGCTGGATTCCCAACTTCCAGCCCCGCAACTGATATCGAGCAGGAAGCTTTCCTGTTTGTTGCCACAGACAGATCCTGTAGCCAGCAGTGATGGAATAAAACTGTAACATCAACTCCCATCCTTCCATGGGATTCTAAGTCCTTCCTGCTTCATTTTTCACTGTTATTGGCATGACACAGACACTAACTTGCTATACTGTAAGAGGTTGCATTGCAAATTAATGATGAGCTAGCTGAAGTAAATAGCTAAGAACTGATCGTGTCCTATATCATCAAATGCAATAACCAGACTTCAAAAACAGGCACAGTCAACTTCAAATCATAGTAGTACTGGAGGGAGAAGGGAGTGGGAAAAAAACACCAAACCACAACACCACCCCCCAGGCAGTCTTTTCTCAATCTTGTTTTTTCCTTAATAAAATAATAAACGAATTCATTCCTTGACAAAAAGCAAATCCTATGATCACACATAAAATGGGGGAACTAAGTAGTTACCTTCAGCACAGTAGAGGATGTTTCTTACACGTAATGTCTGTACATAAAAATGTCATACAAGCATTGAGTGGTGCAGGTCAAATTGATGGCCAGGTTAAAGGTCCTATGTAATTTGGACTGCAAATCTCTGCTTTTCAAATTGTTGACTTTCTGTGATGCAAAACGAAATAAACATGAAGTCTTTATCCTGTATTGCTTGCACAATCAGATCATTAGATAATTAAAACAACAAAAGACACACGGAAATATTGGCTATAGATGTAAATCAATTACTCTAAAAGCAATTACTTTGGATCTAAATTAGCCAGGGTTATATGGGAGATATATAATATTTAATTTGCTGTATGGCTCTGGCACAAATCCAGTCAACAGACAGCAGCAAACAAAAGTCACCACTTCTCAGTCAAGGTAAAGAGTAACAACACAATCACTCTGTATTAGTGACCCCAGCTCTTAAAGCAAAGATGCAATTAGTACTGCAACAAGTTACATCATGGAATGAAAATTCAGCTGCTTTGAATGAAAAGAGCTTACCATGAGGAAGAATGAGGACTAACCTGGGGAAACCATCTTCTCATTTCTTCTAGATCGCCTGTGAATTCTGTCACCAGATACATACAATGAATTAAACCTTTACTTAGAATATGTGTGAAGTAGAATAAATATTAAATAATAATTATAGTAGAAAAAATATAACTGAATACCGGAAAAAAGCATGTGCTGCAGCACTAAGTATGTTTAAAAGTATCTGGTTACTCTGGAATAATCAAGACCTGGATGTTATTGCTCCTGGAAACACCTCCCTATCTTTTTTAATTGGTTGTTCTTACAGCAGATCCTAAGGTAGGACCAAACACCTTCCTCCTGAGATACTTTCAAGGGGACATGAGGAACGTCTTTGTATCAGCCTTGAATGTTTAGAATTGCAATGACACTGTACAGTTGCATCTCTGGCGACGCTTTCATACACACTGACTTCCTGCTTTTAGCCCCAAGAGGACCAACATTTGAACCCAGATGGTCATCTTCTCCTGAGGAAGAGGAACTAGAGAGATAATCAGGCAAACCTATTCGCGACATCTCAGTTACCTGATATATTTGTCATGAGTGCCCACATTACATTCCTCTCTTCAGTAGGAAAAAGGCAGATCGTGCTTTTCCTTGGGGAGCAGGCGAGCATGGCAGGGGGAGAAGTAGTGCCGTGGTGAAGGGGATGGCAAGAGCGAAAGCCTCTGCAAGGGGGCTGGGAGCCAGCAGCACTGCTGGGAAGTCAAATCCCTGAGAACCAGTACGGACTGTGCTGAGTTTGCTGTAACTGAATGGTCTGAAAATTTGCAATACGAACCCTCCTGGAAAAGACAAAGTAAGCAGGGGGAGGTTTGTTCAAAATCTCTCCTTTTTCTTTCTGACTTTCTTCCTGCTTGGTTTTACCTAGTCACTTTGAATTGTCCCCATTACAAAAAAACAATAGTTCTTGCCTTTTTGAACCAAGAGAAGAAGATGCCTGGGCAGGTCAACCTCAGGCTGCTGGCCAAGCTGCACCTTTGCACAGACTGTCACACACACACACAAGACCTTATCTGGCTACAAATGGGTAACCAGAGGAAATTGTTCTGAACTGGAAACCACAAATGTTTCTTCTGTTACGAAGAGTTCCACCTATTTGCTCATGGCAAAACTCACCGCAACACTTCTTGTTTTATCTTTTTCCAGTTTGACTGCTTGTTTCCTTTCTCCTGCCATTCTGCAGTCTGCCACCCCAGCCCCAAACCCCTCAGTCCCTGCTCTAGTCAGGGCAAAGCCTCTGGAACAGCGAGGATTAGTATTGCTCAGGGCTCAATATACTGCTTTGGGCACTGGTTTCTGTTGTTAAGGAGGATCCTTACACAATGTGTGCTCTGGAACTTGCGAAGGGAAAAATTGTATTTTCACCTATTTAAAAAAAAAATCTTACTCAACAGCCACATAAAAAAATGTCTTTTTTTCTCCTAGCCACTCACCCAGGTTTGGGTGAGCTCAAGAGCACCAAGAAAAATCTTCACCACCACCTTCTAAGTCACTTTATGTGGGCAGAACTACACAAAGGGCAGGATCACACCCTCACTGCAAATGACTGTCTTATTTCTCAAAAAGACATCAGAGCAGTCCCCTTACTTGTGGTTGAGGCTCCAACAGCTCTGCTGTTTGGTTGACATAAGCTACTACTTCTTCAGAAAGAAAAGTCTCTGTGTAAGTAACCACAGAGAGCAGAACTCTGAGGTACAGCTGGCCATTATCAGAGCAGGCAAAATACACGTACGTTAGTTATATGACATCTAGAATCTCTCACGTATCCCAAAACACTTCAAGAAGCTACATCATTCATTTAAGTGGAATTAATTTTGGTGTCAGGCCAATACAACTCTAAAGTCATACTTAAGCCTTTTTTTGGAGCAAAGCCCAGTGACAGGCAAGCTGAAGTTTCGTTTTAATTTTCCCTTAGAGCAAGAAGTGAGGGAAAAGGATGAGAGTTGGGGTCTTGTCAGATGGAGAGATGGTAGTATAATGCTGCAAAAGGAGAAGGTAATAGTTACAGGTAATGAAAAAGAAAATGGCTCAAAGTACTATAAGTAGTTCTAGGAAAACCTCAAATCCTACTTAAGAACTTAAAATAGGACAAAATTGGTGCTTGAAGAGGCACACTGGACATGTTCTGAATATCTTAGTCTGTTCTGCTAAATCAATTCTCTTTCATTGTACATTTAATCTGCCTCTCAGTAAACAAACTTTTGGCTGAATAAAATCCCCAGAGTGGACATTTGGCTGAACAGGATAGGGATGCGGAGAGGTTTTTGGGAGTAGGTCTTTCAAACTGGTCGTTTCAAGAAAGACTTTGGAGAACTAACGTCTTTAAAGATATCAAAAAAATAATCTATTAAAGCAGTGGGATAGAAGCTCTTGTCATGCCTGTGCCTCAGCCCCCCCACCATCTCAGCCCCACAGCTGTCTGATGGGGGGAGGCACAGCAGAAGCCCCCATCCCTGATCCTGTGCAACTACTGGAAAAATAAATTACTGAGCAAGGAATGTGAAAGAAAGAGCAATTAAAATTTTTCCCCTTTCTTAATCAAGGACTGTTTTGCCTTGGGGGCTTGGAGGGGAAGGAAATCAGGCTTTTCAAGCTTTTGCAGGGTAGGCTTTGGAAAATGCCTGTAATAGACATCCCTGTCCTTTACAGACTGTACTCTGCCCTTTTTTCTTTCCCTTATGGCACACGCGTAGGGAGATTTGTTAGACCTTAAACTTGTCACAAATGTAGTTGCTAACAATTTGCCCCCATGTTCAGATGCTCTTGCGATTGCTTTCTCCAGTAATTACTCAGTGGGTATGCCACAGCAAGCTCCATAAGTTACAGCTAATCACTCTTAAGTGCTGGAAGCAGGACTGTATTTGTGCAAAGAAACAGCAATCAAATATGGTAAGCAGATGGCTGTTTCTTGTCCTGTTACCACACTGAGCACAACAGATTAAGCCATGATGGATTTATCAGCACTGATGGATACATTAACACCATATGCTTTTATAGAATAAATAGCTTTTGACATTTCATTATAACTTCTGATGCCCCAATTTTTTAAAAGCTGGTTCTTTTGAAAGGAAAATGCGTATGCTTGCAAGAAAGCCTATAGGTTTTCCTATGTTCTCTTTAAAATCCCAGAAACAGTTGAAGAAATCTATATCCATAGCATTTCTCTCAACCATAAACTGGATATATATTTCTCTAGAAGCTTTGTGACAATCAATTCTTGTAATTGATAAGTACTAGCATTTTAAAACTAATGGAAGTCTTAGCTCATTTGCCATATCTCAAGAATCACATATAACACTATGTAAACAGCAGTAAAACAAACATAAGTATCCAAAACCTTTTTCTCTCTGATTTATAGGCTGATGTGTAGGCTAGGGGAACACACTGAATGTTTAACTGATATTTCTCAATCCTAGCAGAAAGCAAACCCTCAGATATTTCAAAAGTCCTCATCTTGTGAGATGAAGAGGGGAAAAAAAAGTACGCAATTTTCTAGGAATGTGGGTGTCAGCTGCCCAGGCTGCTGTCAGTAAATGAGCAGCTGAAATGTGTAATGGGTGCATTCGTGCACTGACACAGCAGACACTTCAAACCAGGCTCTGAACAGCTATTGCGCACAGTCATCATACAAAGGGTGATCAATAGGTATTCATTTCTGGTCCCGCTGCTTCTAGAAAAGCAGAATGCTAGCTGCTTAAATTGCAATAAAACTGTTAACAAAACCACATGCTTTCTGGGGACAATAGGCATTTTTAGTGTTTCTATTCAGCAGCCCACAGCAGTTGAAAACACGCTTAAAAGCCTATTCAGTGTCATCAATCAAAACCAGCTGCATGCGTGTGTGCGCACTGCTGCACCTTTTCCGTTCCTCCCTTCATATACTTAAGTTCCTGTACAGGTCATCAGTTTGGTGTTTGTTAATTGCTCGTCTGCAGTCTAGGTTTTAATCACCTGATCCATCAAAATCCCTTCTTCCCCTGCCTATATTCATCTTGTCAGTTAGTGACATTTTTTGTAATGAAAGCAGCAGATCTATTGATAGCATCCCTCAACAGAGGGGAAGGAATCCTGCATTAGCTTTGTCTTCTAAACCAGCCAGTTCTATTACAATTGACCTTCTCATCTTGATTACCACACAAATCATAGTCCTCTCCCCACTCCTCCCCCTGCTTCCCTCCTCCCCCCCCCCCCCATCTATTAGAGTATTTCTTCTGTAGCCGTTCAATTGCCTGACTGCAGCTGGTAATTGGATTCATGTTTGGAGCACAGCTTTCTATGTACAAGCCTGGAATAATTCAAATAGGACCCTGGCCTAGGGCTGGGGCCATATGTTAAATTCAGATTTGTGTCTGAGGTAAAATCTGGAGTACTCTGGCAGGAGTATAATCCACTTAATGACACAAAATCCTGTCCAATTTGCAACCTGCACTTATTTTCTTCTCCGAAGTAAAATTCCATTTTGGTACTCTTATAAGATGTTAAGGGCCAGGCATTTTCATTACAGTGACTTGGTGAAATATAAAGATGATGTTACTTTGGCAACTGTCTTGCCTCACTCTAGGTTTCAGGAAACAATTATGATAATACAAAAATTAAACACCATAAAAAATAAAAACCCAACCTGCCAGCATGCTTTGTGTATACAGCACATCATTTAACATGGTATCTCCACACAGCCTCAAACTTACCATTGGGACCAAGCTCAGATAAAGCTGTTACACTGAAAAGTGAAAGTATAGTTAGTGGCATCATCTCCCCTACTCTGCACATAACATTATTTTAGCATAATTTTAGTACCCTAAAGTTAAACAATACAGAAATGAAATGCATACATATTCATCTTGCTCTAACTATGAGGGCTTTCAATTTCTCCCTTCCTGTTCCTCACAAAACCAGCCCTAAATTTGGTGCTGACCTGCAGCCCTTGCTTGACTCCTGTGCTAACAGAGATGAGCGGCTTTTCTCAGCCTGGGCTCTCTGCTTGGTTCTGACCCATGGGTCTAACTCTCTCCATAGCCCATCACAATCTCTAATAGCAGCCCTGTGAGACAAATTTTTACCCTCCTGCCTGATAATACCACCTGAACCCCTTTTCATCTGAGGTTCTTCAAAACTAAGCCACAGAAATAACATCTGCTTGTAATTGTCCTAATGCCATAACACACACTAGCCTCATATGCATCTTCCCATATGAGAGCATCTCCCAGTAGCTCTAATGATAGTATGGTGGGACTTTGCTCACAGACCTAAAGCTCAACCAGCTCCAAAAATGAATGCAGACTTAGTACCTACCATGTCCTCTGGCTCTTCTTAACCTTTCTACAGCATCGGTTATCTTCCAGCCCAGTCACTATGCCTAACACTGGGCCTCACTTAGCATTAGCTAAGGAACCTTCACCAGCCAAAGAAGTATATATAATACAGATATCCTTCCTGATGCTGACTCTTAGTGTGGGGTCCTCTCCCTCCAGTCTCCCAGCAGAACCAGTGAGATTGAACCAGAGCACCCAAAAATATTCCTCTCCCCCAGGATGTAACAACACCCATGCTGTGAAAGCACCTAAGTGCCCCAAGAGATGAGAAATCAGGCTCGGTTTTTATTACGTAGTCTCTATTTAAGCATTTTCTTCTGGTAATGAAACCAGTTCATTACCTGAGCTGGTCTGTGTATACCAGCTTGGGCCCAGGCCTTCACCTTTACAGCAGCTCTCCAACCCCAGACCAAATAATGGAGACCTGCCTGGGGAGCAAGTTACTCTGAAAGCTCCTGTGCTACCTCCCAGGTGTGCAGTTGTGCAGATGGCCACCCAGAGCTGCCTTCCATGCCTTCACTGTCTTCACAGTTTGTCAACTGGTGAAACAAGTAGCCCGAACCAATTAGTTTCTGTCTCCAAGTCTTGCAAAATATCAGAAAACAAAGCTGCCGTTTTAAGAAAATATTTCAAACTTTTCAAGTTTGACTGAGGGATCATTTCATATCAATACAGCAGGTTTTGAGTTTCTGGTGATAAAACACCCACTTGCAATGCGGAAGATCTGGGTTATGCTTCCAGCTGTGCTTGATTCAAAGCAAACCCGGAACACAAGGGCCTCTGACGTACCTGTGAAATGAAACGTGCTCTCACTGCCCTGCCAAACAGCCAGCTTCACTGCTCCATTTTCCCTAAGCAACTCGCCCCTGGCAGGTTTCCGTATATAGTACTGTATATACTAAGCACATGCTATGCTGTTCCTAGTTTGTTAGGTGAAGTTCAAAGCGGCACCTTGACACTGCTCTCCCCTATGACAGGTTTAGCTCTCCCTTGTTCCAATTTCACTGCATGTTCTATTCAAGACCTAAACTTTCTTGCTGAAGATTCCAGCACATTCCTGCAACAACATTAACTTTGACACCTTGCCATTTTCAAGTGTTCTTTCTCCGGTGGAAAGTAGTTCTAAGGCAGCACAGGTAGCAGCACTCTGCCTCACTAACCAGCCAAAATTAGCCAAAATGCCATCAAAATTAGTTAAGAACTAGAAGTTAGTTAAAATTTGTTTCTCCTACCCTCCCCTCCACAGCTGTTGCACAGAGTTGTTCACCTCTTTCATCACTAAAGTATCAGCTGATAATAGTCACCTGAACCCTTTGGCTTATTCTGGCATGCCATCTATTTGCATCAAGAAAGATAAATTAAGCTATTTAATAAGCTTGCAAGTTCAACTTATCAATAGACTTTAAGGTTCCTGGAAAGCCCTTCCTTCAAAAAAAAAAAATTTAAAAAAAATTCCTATAATCTTTCAGCATTCCCAGCATGAGATGGAGCTTGTAAAGTAGCTGTTGGATCCATTCATGGCATTACAGTTTCCTACAATGTAGCTCTTCAAAACTCAAGAGCTTCTCTGCTCATTTTTGAACTGCCAATTTCTAACTCTTTTTTCCCTTTTTTACCTTGAGAGTGTGTTCTGGGACTTAGTAATTAAAATCTGTCCCTAGAGTTTAAATGCTGCTGATGGCCTGATTTCCTCATCTCTACAAACAGCAGGCAGCAGAATTTATCTTTTCACTTACATCCATCCTACAAATAAAATGGGATTTCTTCTACATTACCTGACTGACAGTGTACTGGAACCAATGGAATCCGCCTATAGCTGACACTGCCTGCATTTTTTTGTGGTAGATCTTGTGTTTGCTACTTTCCTTGGAATTGCAGTTCCTAAAAGACAGAGGAAGATGAGTTTTTTACTTCTTCACTTTCTCATTTTCACTTACCACTCACCTTGGGAATTCCTACCACTATCTCACCCTCTAAGCCTGAAAATCTTACTGAAGTGAGATTTAAAGCCATTAAAATGACAGAAAAAAAAATCTTTTTCTTCCCTTCATCCTCCTATTTTATAGCTTTAAACTCTTAGCTCTTGTAGAACTGAAATGCCCTCTGAGTGGTGATTAAAGAGGCCATTTCTGGCCATGCAGTGATGGAGAGCCTCTTCACAGGTGCTGATCGACTTTTACCTCGCAGCAGGACTTTGGAAAGATCTGACAAGCTGAAAGAGACCGAAGAGCTACTTCAGATTGCAGGATGTGATTCACCTTCTTACAAGTCTTCTCATTACAAGCCAACTCACTTGGTGAGACATTTCCATGTGTTTTTGGACTGAGAGAACTAAATAATATTTCAATGAACATAATAAGCTCAAATTCAATGGTGACAAATTATTTCCCCCTTGGTCATGCAAACAATTGCAAATTAAAGAACACAGGTGTCACAATCTGTATTATCCTATTTTGTTTGTGAAATTTGTCTTAAAGTTACATTATAATGTGTCTACTCATCCAGCTAAACCATAATTCTGTCTGTGGGAAACAAAAACTGTCAATAAGTTTATAAAAAGTGCCTTACTGCACTTATCTCTGTCAACATTTAGTCTATTAAATATAATCAGGATGTTAGGTTCTTGTTTCTAGAAGGTTTGAGATTCAATCTTTTGCCATCTGTTCTAATTATTTTTGTTAATTTGGCAAATCTCCTTGGTTTCATTGCTCAACTGCTGAAGCAGAATTCAGCAGTCTGAATCACATTAAAAAAAAAATGTTGCTACTTAGTTCAAAACTGCAACAGCATTTAACGATCACATATCAGTACCATGCGATCAGAGGCCTGGAACACCCAGGCTAGGGAGATAAAATAAAGGCAGGACTTTACAATTCTCTATGAGACGACATAAAGGTAAGGAAAAGGATAGCAGACCCAGATAAGGGCTGGCATTAGTTCTTGTACAGTATGTCTCTCCTTTTACAGAATAGTTTGCACTGGAAACTATTAAAGGGACTTTTAAAGGTCATCTAGTCCAAACCCCCTGCAGTGAGCATGGACATCTTCAACTAGATCAAGTCACCCAAAGCCCTGTCAAACCTGATCTTGAGTGTTTCCAGGGGTAGAGCATCTACCACCTCTCTGGCCAACCAGAGTTCCAGAAACACTGGTTTCCAGTGTTTCACCACCTTCATTGTAAAAACTTTCCTCCTTACCTAAAAGTCTAAATCTACCCTCTTTTACTTTAAACCCATTGCCCCTTGCCCTATCCCTTACACATCCTGCTAAAAAGTTTGTCCCCATCTTCCTTATAAGCCTCCTTTAAATACTGAAAAGTTGCAATAGTATAAATACTAAATACCTAGTACTCAGTTTCTGGAAAAGTGTGAGAAGCGGAATGATCCAGTATGAGTCAGTATTGAATGGTGAGTAGCAGGTTCCCAAGTTATTTATTTTTAAGACAACTCAGTGACTTTGACCTACCTCATTCAAAAGCACATTGATTTTGAAGGAGAAAAAAAAAAAAAAAAAGACAAAACAAACAAAAACACAACTGGAAATAAACTCATAGTCATGAGTTCTGATCCAGTTTCTGTCACTGTCCGGGCACATGACCTTCAGCAGGTCCTTTCTTGCACTGCCTCATTTTCCCAGCTGTGAAACAGGCTAGAAATTCCTCCCTATGCTTTCCCAAAGACATGCTGTGAGAGCTGATGGATATTTGCACAGCTTTTTGAACATAACAAAAGCTAGGAAGAGACAAAACATTATCTGAAGGCTGACAATGTTAGGGCTTGTGTTACGGTGACTCCCACGTGTATTAAATTTTATGGAAAATAAACATGTGAACAGTTAACACTAGCTTCAGAAATAGCACTGGTAAGGCTGTACTGCCAACTGTAACTGTTTGTGTAATATGTACATAAATGTACCTAATTCGGTTTATGTGCTTGAATCAGAGAGGGAAAGGAAGAGTGTACAAGGTATCTAGGGTTCTGTTCCTCAGAATGTATCTATGTACCAGGGCTAACTTCATGACCAAGATCAGTGTTTTTATCCCCCAGGTTTAGATAAAGTTATGGTGCAATGTTTTCCAGCTTAGACTTCTATCTACAGAAGCCATGCACATTTTGTCGTGATGCCCTTACAACAAGATCACTCAGCAAACACAGCCCATAGAAATGCTTCCTTTTTTTTTTCAGCTGAAGAAATAATACACTACATTACCTTCTGCAGAGAGTGAAAATGTTGAAATAATTCTGGAATAGCAGTAGTGCTATTTTTGGTCCCATGTACTGAAGCAATGTGTCTATGTGTGATACAGACAGGAACTATGAGACCCTTCCCACCTGACTCTGCTCTGGTACCACCAGTCTGGTTTGACACCATCATATAGGATCCTCCCTGTGTCAGATCACCGAGGAATATCTGTGACTTCAGCTATACCACTGCACAGATGAAGGTTACAAAAACCATTTTCATTTCAAATTTCACACACACATTTTAAAACCAACGTGTGCAAAAATTGCTCTTGACTTGGGGTATACAATGAAAAGTTTTTCAGGGCCCACTTTTCACTGAGAAATGATGAAATACAGGACCAGGACATTATTTACAGATTCAGAGCACTATATATACTTGATATATCCCTCCCAATTTATTACCTGGGTTTTATAAAATTTTGGTCATAGTTCCCAAATCTCTAGCAGCAGAAACTAACACGAAGTAACTAGAATCCTACATCATCCTTACATATGTAATTTAATTTGCAGTGTGCTTTGCAATTAATAGACCGCTGTGTTATAAGAACATTTTAAGCAGTATTAAAGCACAACTGTTTTAAGCATTTAGATAAAACTGCTTGCCAAAACTTGAAAAATAAAGTTAATACATATAGTTTTTCACGATCACTATTTTTATGATATGATTCCTTAGGAAAACCAAAATCAGTCTACGGTAGGCAAGACACACTACTTGACTCTTACACATTTTGATGGTATATAGTATAGTACTGACTTCTGGTCTTCAGTAACATCTTTCAGCACCACAAAAATACAAATACAAACAAGGTATTTTAGTATAAAAGAATATTTTTTACATTAGTAAGACTCCTAGAAATAAAAAAAGAACACTTAAAGTAATTTCTCTTTTTTATATCAAAGTCTCAACAAAATACAAAATAGTAAAAATACCAAAAAAAATATTTTGCAGTCGTTGACAGAGAAAACAGGAAGATTTCTACAATGTACAATTGAAGCATTTTCAATGGAAACTTGCTTTTTGTGAAACATTCTTAATGCAAAAATTTGATTTTCCAGCCAGCTATATATGGTAATTACAACATTAAAGAAGAAATCATTCCAGACACAAAGAACATGCAGACACAAATAGCATATTTGGATCAGTCACTGGACCAAATTCAGCTGTGTTGTAAGCAAAAATTTGTTAATTTTACTGAAAAAGACACCAGAAGATAGCAGCAAAACAGAAACAAGTAAAGGAGAACACAGAAGGACATGGCAGATTGCCAATATAAGATGGAGTGTAAATCCAAGTTTACATAAGGGTAAAAAAAAAAGAGTGAAGATCAAAAGGAAAAATTCCCCAAGCTGTCTTAAAGGTGAGGTGCTGAAAAGTATTTCTTGTTTTAATAACAATAATAATAGTAATAATAATAATTTTACCCTAGTAAGTACAAAAACAGCTATTAATAATATCTGGGGGTAAAAGGGGGAAGATTTAACATATTTCCTGATTTAGAACCTAGTAAACTGAACAATAAAGCAATTGGGATAATTTCACTCTTCTTTTCAGACTCGTCTACATAATGATTACAAAGACACCGGGCCAAATACATCTCCAGTGTAAGTGGGCATAACCCTTGTTATCTCCAGTTCAAATTATACTGACATGTCATTAATTACTTTGATCCTGAAATTGCTGCCAGTCATATGTACAACCACCTTACACAATCAGTTAAGTAACAAAGCTACATAAAAAATTCAGAGACCAAGTTTGCTCCCATTTAAATCTGTTCAAACATGTAGATTTTAAGGTTAACATTTTACTCCAAGCTCTAATTTACTCTGCAAACACATCATTTATTGTCTCTCAGTATTTTCACATATCCTCAAACAATACAAATTCAAATTTTTCTTTTAGATTTTTCTTACCCTCAAAATCTGCAACTATTGCCTATGGTCAGGATTATCAAGATGAATTATTTTTGGCTCACATTTCTCCAGCGGTGATATTAAGTCTGCAAGACAAATTTAGTTCCAGTTTTCAGATGCTACATAGTCGGTGTTAACTCATTCTTCCAAAGATGCACTACATGAATAATGCTAAAAGAATAGAAAGCACTCAAAATTTTATCTTTGAAATAAGCTCACGTCATCTGTTTAATACTGCACAGAAATAAAGACTTGTCGTATCAAATACTGCTGGTGCATGATGAAAATGATAAAATGGCAACGACACAAGATAGCAGTTTGGAGTGTTTGTAGTAATGATGTATAAAGACACATCCAAACTCTGGGAGGCTTGCAGTGCTATCAAAGATTCAGGTGCCAATCTGCTGGTATAATAATAACTATCAGGCAAGTATGAAAGCTCTTAATGATTTAAATCAGTTAAAATAATTTCAATAAAAGAACACATGTGAGGTGTTTAACGTCTTCATCTACTCATGCAGAAAAATGAAAACTTGATACCATCATAAAATAAGAGCAACTGTATGCCAATACTATCAGATGACTAGCTGATCCTAGTAAGTTGTAATAGAGTATAGCTGCAGAAATTAAAGTGGCAGAAAGCAAATGATGCAAACTGTTCATGCAAATGATTCTAGACTTTGGGCTCATTTAGATTTAAAACCACTCACAAAATTTGTTAGGCCAGCAAAGGTGTCCTGAAAGGAGGAATAAGAGCAGTCTAGAGGCAGTAATCTTCTACTTTGACAGAGTGGGCTCTGCAAGAGGAAATATGACCATAATTTTACATTAACATAGAGACTTTAGGCCAATGCAGTTTACTTTGTCTGCTAAACTGGAATATGCATAAACATAAAAATATTTTAATGTATTTCTATCTGTACTGCCAGGGGAGCTCAACTTTTTTATAGCTGCAGAAATAAAGTGAGGAAGTTTTGTCAGTTAATTCTTATGGCACAGGAGGGGAAAACAACCCAAAAAACCAAAAGCCAGGTTAATGGACACGGAGTAGGTGTTTGTCTGTCATCATTTCATCAGCCCCAGAAACTAACATAGAAATGAAGAGGAAACATAAGTAATAAATGTATAGACATAGAGAGCAGTTTTCACATAAAGAACTCAATACCTTTCATTATTTTCCTTCACATTCACTGCCCTAAGCATAAACTATCCATGTTTTCTTGACTCCTTACGCTGAGCATGAAAATATCTGAATCCTTTTTGTAATGACACTTACAAAGCCAAAAATCCTGTGCATGGAGCATCTTCTTTGAAAAACATCACGCAGGACCTGAATAATAGTACTACAGCTTTCATGTAAAACACATACATGAGATCATGCTTATTTGTTATGGGATGCCGGTGAGGGGATCATAAGGAAAGAAAAGGATTCTTACATATTTATAATGACCAAACAATTACCAAATCTCCAATTACACACCCAGCAAAACCATATGAGAAGAAAAAGAAAATAAATCACATAATCATATACCAAATATTAATCTTGTGAGGGAAAATTACTGATTCCAAAAGGAATAAATGTACCTCTAATTAACAAAATGGCAACTTTAACAAATGTTGTACCTTCCAAGATCAGTACACAAAGCTAGAAGGGATCTACCATATCTTCTAGTTTCCCAAATTCAGAAACCTTTAGACAGTAAAGCTTTAGGCCAGGAGGGCAGACAGAGCATCTGGTCCATGCACCCTCACACACAAATCACACTTTACTACCCTGTATCAGTTTAAGGCCTCGAGTACTACCTAAAGGAACCAGAGCACCACTGGAGGAAACCAAGGGTTTCACTGGTGTACTAGCCACCTCGACAGCACGGCTAACTGTTAGTAAGCAAAAAACTATGCCCTGGGGAAGATGCCTTACAGTTGGTGTCTGCAAAAATCAGAGCTTCAGAGCTCGACAATCAACTCCAGTAGACCTAAAACCCTTTTTTAAAAAAAAACAACTTTTTTTTTTAACTGTTAGCTTGAAAACTTTTAAAAACTGTTTGTATAACTAGTTAATTATTCCTATTTATTTCTGGGAAATACACATATAAATTAAGCTTCAAGCTTTTTTTTTTTTTTTTTTTTGTCAAAATTAGGTTGACGGTTGGACAAGATGATCTTTAAGGTCCAACCTAGAAGATTCTGTGATTCTGTGATAAACACTTGCAATAAATGCCCAAAGACTGCTGTATATAGAGAATTTTTATCATTGCCTTTCCAAACACACTAATCTGAAAAAAAGTGTTCAGTCATACACCATGCTTATAATCTTCACGTCGCATTGCAACAGTATAGCTACCCTTGCTAAAGTTCACAGTAAACTCTAATCGAAAGAAAAAAAATTGATACTATCAACAGGCTCTTATTTGAAAAGGTTCTAGGTTCGTGTCTTTTATAGATGGACAATAGCAAGACAAGAAAAGTCACAGCTCAGTGTCATAAATAGTTTTGTTGGAACAGGAGAGGAAGTAAAGGAAAACCGCTGGTGGCAGTTTCGATTTAATGTGTGGCTGAATTACAACATCAAGTACAATTAATGTGAGATCTTTCACACTTTCAACTCAAAATCGGTTTTAGAAAAACAAGAACAAATGATAGAGAAATGTTCTCATTTACTTATCTTCAGGCTCTACAACATGAATAGTAAATACAGGGATATAGACTAAAAATATGAAATACATGTTCCAAAATCTACTACAAAATTCAATATGATGTGCTTCTGAGAGAAAAAGAAAAAAATAATTGCATGAGCAGACTCTGTATAAAGGCTTTTCCCTGCATTGTGAGATCTGTATATCTTCAAGAAACTTCTGAAATTAAGAACTTTTGATGGCTGTCAAAGGAGAAATAATGAATTAGTTGGGATAGGTGCTAACACTTGCTAACATATACAAATAAATCTGTCAGTTGTCTCAGCTTCCTTGATCTGTTTTAGTAAATTATCCCTTAAGGATCATTTGCAAACATCTCTGACAAGTAGTACCGATTCTCTTTTCTCTTCTTTAGTTTCTTACACATAATTGCTGGTAACTTACTGCTGAGGTGCACTCTGCTGTAACGCAAAAACAAAAAAGAGAGAATCACATCTTGTTATAACAAGTTTGAAATTCATTTATATAAACCCAAATGCTTATAGAAATGCCTAGGCTTCTCAGTTACACAACTAAGACACATAAGGAAATATAACTTACCATAGAAGCATAGAAATGAGATGGTAGCTGGGGAGATGACTGCCTGACAGAGGCTGGGGCATCCAGGTCCCTTCCTGAGGCTCATGAAGGCCCCTGGCTCTGAGAGATTTCAGGCTAACCAAGAAGCTGGGAGTCCAAGTTTTAGTCTTCAGCTTGCAAATGCCATTTGTTTCCTCCTTAATATAGGGTTATACTAAAACATCCTCTCCCCAACACACACCAAAGATTTAAAATATTCAGGTTTTCTGTCAGACTTGGACTCAGTTTTTCAAAAAAAAAGGTGAGATTTCCTGTGAAGTGTGGCAATTCCTGTTCCCACAAAGTGCAAGTGTAGCTTAGCTGCCACCACCACTTGCCATTTGAAGGTTGGAAAAAGCCAATGATTTGGTTTGCTTTCCACCCAGCTTATAGAGCTGTAAGTCACATGAAATAGGTCAGTAGTGAGTTTGTTCCTTTTAGGTTAGAAGACTACACAGAATGGCCCTGCATCCTGAAGAGCAGTCAAGACCTAACTGAAGACAGAAGCCAGTTTTCTCTGGAATCGCCACTTAATGTCAAGTTAAGCAACCTCGAGGGATTGGTATGTTTAGCATCTTGAAGTCCCAGCCTTCTTTAAGAAAAAAATATTCTTATCTAGTCTTTAGATACAAGACATCTCGGGAAAAGTCAGCTGTGCACCCCTCTTTTCCTAAGCAAGCAGCACTATATCAATTGGATGCTCATCCTGGAGATGTTTGAAGACGAAATAACATGAGGAAAGCATTACAACATAAAGTGGAAACGGATACAAATAATGACATCCTTACATAAAAATATTCCTTCAAAGAAAGAGTAAAAATCTATAGCCTTGACTTTGGAATAAGCTCCAAGTAGGTTAATTTTCATCTTTCAAATTTCAAGACTTATATTGGAGGAAAATTATATCTAATAAAATGTATAACCCAACTAATTAATGCCATTACTCATAAATTCTCACAGAACTCAGCAACCAAAGTAAGTGCTGTAAATGCATGGTGAAGAGCATCTCTATAATTCACATATGACTAAGTGGGCTAAAACATTTTAAGTGAGAATTTTACTAAAGGACTATTGCATACTTTATATTAAAACTTGTAAAAAAAAACTTATTCCCACAAGAATGCTCTCATGATCAGACTGTAAAGTTTTGCAATATGTTTATGTGCAGGAGGAAAACACAAAACACAGACAGGAAATCTCACATACAAGCAAAAATGTATACTGAACAGAGGAATTTTGCATCCTAAAATTCTAAACAAATCCGATACTATCATACATTGTTTTTTTTTAGGAGTCTCTCACTAAATCCAAAGTAGAAAATTAGCAGACCTGAGACTATTTAAATCCTGTAGCACTAAAGATTGTAAAACTTTTGCTGTTGATGTATCAAGCAAATACTCATGAAAGCTGAAATGAAGCATGTCTTGGACTACTCAAATTAGTTTGTGTTTTTGGGGTTTTTTTAGTTTGCATTTGAAGCCCTGTTTGAAATGGAGCCCAAGGAAGGACATGTCTTTGTACAACCTTCACTAAAGAAATATCCACATCAGAGACAAAATTGTAATTGAACTTCTTTCTGGTAATCTATACAGAGGCAGAGGTCTAAAGGAAAACATAGATCAAATGACTTAGAAGTGGAAAATAACTACAGAAAAAAACAAAATCAAAAGAGACTACAAAGTTAGGTGAACACAGAATGTAATAAAAATCTGCTATAAATATATGCTTTATGGATAAAATAATGACCTAGAATATCCAATATTAATGCTTGAATACTTTTATTATTATTTTTTAATAAGATTAAGATTACACAGTGTTTTCCTAGGTCATCCACCCTTCTCTACTCTCATGCTCAGGATGTTGCATAGATTAAAATACTAACTGCAACATACAGAAAATGTTCTTGAGTTTTCTCTATTTGAAATGCAGCACAAGAAGGTGGGTTCTTATATAAAATCACATTCTATTGATCAGGTTTAGAGCCACAGCATCTTGCAATTTCTGTGGAAAGCATATTCTAGAAAAATTTAGATTTCAATGTACAGTTGAATACATTATGGTAATGAAAAACCATACCTAGCTCCAACTGGAATCAGGAAACAGACTAACCTGATCTCACACTCCATCACTAATCAGAAGTACCACCAGGCCCCTGCTTTAGAGGTGACCACACAAACCTTCTCACTGTTTATGATGAAATATCTTAGATCAACCTGCCAAATGAGTCTTCAGACTTGGAACTTAAACAGGCATGGAAACCTATGCAGGGGCACCTCCTGGTGGGTAATGACCTCCCCTCAAGACCTAGGCTGGCTTAGCATGAAAATTTAATTTTAAAAGGGGTGGAGATAGGCAGCAATGGGTCAGGGTCTATCATTATGTTCAGGTGAGCTGGTGATACCGGACAAGCTGGAGCAGGAAGAGTGGTAGACATTGCTCCCACCCTGTCAAATACAGTCAGTCCACGATTCATGGAGGTAAGCCTAATTTTAGGCTTAAAGTCTAGCTCTCCCAAAGGTTTACAGACTTCTTAAGATTCCAAATAGCTGGCCAGCAGTGAACGATGGATACGACTGTCCCCAAACAAGCTTGAGCACCTCTGCTGCAGACTTCTGCTCTCCAGAGAGCCAGCTTGCCACAGCTGTTTCAAGCACTAGGGTCCACAGCCAGCTATTACTCCCATTAATGACATTTTTAGAGGGTGAAGACCTCATTGAATCCATTGATGTTGACCCATGAGGCTACATTTTCTCTGTGCTGCTCAGTGAATTAGGCAGGCAACTGCTACTAATGAAAATAGGAGATCTCTATATCCAGTTCCTAGCTCACAGGGCTGCTAACACACCCCATAATTTGAGAGAATTATGTCTTAAAGGCTATACTGTGATAGAGAAATCACTCACTATGAAACAATGTTTAAATGGTGGAAAAATCTTGGTTCTAATGTTAAATGAACTTCTCTAACACAGACTTTCAAACAAGTATTACAGGATGAAAATTTCACACTTCAGAATACCTAATTTAAAATAACAGCTTGTATCTTAGGTACTCTGGCTTACTGAAACGATTAGGCCCATTTCTGTGAAGCGCCTGTCCCAGTCCATTTTATCAGGAATGTGCTGCCCTGCTTAATCAAAACAAAACCTAAGATATCTACGTTTACTTTTCTTTTAGTGAACATAATGATTATGAGTGGAATTTTCATGCTGCATTTTGCAAGAAGAGGTGGGTACCCATAAAAATACAAGTGACCTACCACCAATGCCATTATTTTAATTGACATCTGCGAGCATATTTTCTTAGGTTGCATCAAGACAGACGAGGGCCCTTTGTGCCCTTCTGACAGTGATGGCAATCATTAAAGATTTACCAGGGTCATTAAAGTGAGAAATAGCAGTAATGCAGAGCTGAATATCACCATCCCACGTGGATTCAACTGAAGTGCAAAGAAAGCCAGGATAGAATTAGCCAAGATCCTGCACTGCCACCTTAACCTCATTGTAAAAAAAAAAAAAAGAAAAAAGGAAAAAAAAAAGGAAAAAAAAGTCACAGACTTGTCTATAACACATTAGAGAAGCACATTTCACTTATATGGCAGGTTTTGCCAGTAAAGGATATAATGCTCCCCTTTGCATTAAAGCACTACTTGTGCTTTCACGTGGCACCAGCTACGATGAGAGCTGACAGGGGGACCCCGGGTCACTGTATTAGTGCCAGCCCAGGAAATATTTCTCTTGAATTCTCCTGGGATATTGCAGCAAATGCAGCAGGAGGCAGCTCGAGGGCCACCCTCCGCCCCCCCGTAGGGCTGTGTCCCCCGACACTGAACTAGAACATGCAAAGGGAGACCTTCATGTGTCAAGCCACCGCGGAAGCCCCAGGGACAACCCGCCTTTTAGGACATGGGTAGCAACTCGTACTAGCCCTTCCAGGGATCCATGTTGAGAAACCAGCACAGCCTTGGCAGCATAATGGTTTTAAAAGGAAAGAGCAATTACCATGAGTCGGTA
The DNA here is from genome assembly GCA_013399435.1 of Arenaria interpres. Classification (NCBI taxonomy): domain Eukaryota; kingdom Metazoa; phylum Chordata; class Aves; order Charadriiformes; family Scolopacidae; genus Arenaria; species Arenaria interpres. The sequence continues at coordinate 98,987 of VXAK01022132.1, forward strand.
GGTTGTTACCTTACAATCCAACCAAACCTGGTCCTTCTTTTCCACAGCATCCATCTTCCTTCTAATTCTTTTCTCTCTAAGCGTGAACCAGATTTCTGCTTCATTATTGGATTTGAACTTAAAAAGCAACAACCCACTGTATCTTTGAAACATAGTCCTTATGTGGGCACTGTAACTACTTTTAGCAAAGACCAAAAGACACTAAGAGGCAAAGAAACAAACGGCTGCAGGTGTAATAAGATTTAACATGTTTAACTACAAGCCTGATGAGTCATAAGACATGCACCTTGCTAGAGCAGCTGTATGTAAATTATTCTAAGGTAGAAAAGGAAACTATTTTTTAAATCATTATCACACGTGTGTTCAATTATTTTAATACCTTGTGAATTGACATCACAAAAATCCTTGGAGAAAAGGTACAGGGGGTTTCTAACCTTGCTTTGATTATCCTGTTCATTATATCAAATGGAACAGGAAAGTGATCTCCTGCGGGAATCAGTCACCGCTCTTGTTTTCATCCACCTCCTTTGATTCCCCGAGTAGCTCAGATTAAAGATAGACCTTCTTTTCTGTCTGATGTGGTACCTCGCTGCAGAGCTGTGAGAAGGAGCAGGCAGCACAAAGCTCTTTGTCTGTCAGGGCTGAGCTAACCAGCCCGCCCGTGTCCTGGGTACAGTGCCAGGCTCTTCAGTGGTGGAAAAAAAATGCTTCTTGTCAGTCACCTGAAGAATGAAACAACTGACAGCATCAGGCACAGAAAGGGAGGACCAAAATAATCCCAGGTTAAAAATAAACACTGTGAAGATCACTGTGGGTATGCAAACACATGGATGCACACATATATTTGTAAAAAATCATCGCATAACCATAATACACAATGGTTGTGAACACTCTGCTTTAGCCAACCGTGTGTGAGTACTCTCTACCGCATTACAGATGCTGGTTTTGTGGAAGCTGTGGGACTCTGACGCTAAGGCTCCTTTCACGATGACTTCAGCCAGTCTTGCATATCCCAGTGAAAAAAAAAAACCAACTTCATGCTCCTATCAACTCACACCTGATATATTGGTCCTTCAGAGTCAGACATAATTATCACATGATGCACAACAGTGAACATGTTTTAAACATATGTTTTACATGGCGCAATCAATCACAATGCAACTAATAATGCTAATAGTTGGTATACAGTAACAATACACCCTCGAGCTTGTGCAGCGGTGAGATAATGTGTTTCCCAGGTCATTGGAGGCACTAATTTCACCTTCTGTCTCATGATACTTCCAAGGAGTGTGTTATCTCAGGGTAACACATGTCTGCTGGTACCTGACTGTTTAATTATTGTACACAAAATTCCAAATCAGAATAATTGTCATCTCAAGGTACTGCTGTGCACTGCAGGGTCCTCCTGATGTAAGTGAACAAATGTAAGTTATGCGGCAAATAGAATGACCTTGGCAGAAATTTTTGTCCCCAAACCAATAGCTTCTCGCAACTTTAAAGCACAATCTAAAGAAGAAAAAATACAAATATTGCAATTACATTTTTAGTTGAAAAATTTACAACAGTTTGCAGTTTTTAATATGGAATTTTTCTAAACAAAAGGTATCTTGTGGGAAATACACAAAACCCATACCTCACAAAATGCTAGGCAATTTCCTAGCAGAAGGGGATCTTTTAGTCTTTCTTAGTGAGAGCCTTCCACTTCATATAAACAAACACACATGCACAAACTGTTTGGAGCAAGGCCTTTACATACGAGCTGGATGGGTTACAGAGTCATTCTGCAATCCAATTAGTTATATGAGGTGAAGCAGCAGCAGTAAGAGTGGGAAGGACCATTGTGTGAGTAGGTGGAAGCACTGAGTGACAGGTACTAAGCTTGACGTATGGGAGACCCAGTCTTGATTCTTCAGTAAGGTAGCACACACAGACACGAGCTTGCACCTGGATCTGCTCTCAGAGATCTTGCTATAAACAGCTAACTGGTATTACTTTTTTTTCAGGAGAAACCTGATCTCCAAATTGAGAGAGATACTCACACAACTCGGCCTCATAACCAAAACCATTCCTACAAGCAATGGGATTTCTGATCAGTTGCCTTTTTCTGTCACTCCATATCCCTGAAAAAGAAGTAAAGACTGGTCCCTTAAATATCCACAGGCCTCCAAGTAACTTTGAAAAAATTTCAGTTGTATCTAATTTTCGTTGCTATTTTTAAACACTCAAATATTGTGATCATAGAAACACTTAAGTATCCAGACATGTTTTTTTACTAGAAATGAGGAACTTAGGGGCAAATGAGGAACTTCATGGAAACATAAGGCTTCATGTAATCTCTGTGCTGTTACAAACTACAGCTGCACTATCAGTTCTATTCTGACCCCTAGAGCAATTTGTCCTGACTTGTCATGGGATGAAAATCCATCACTCGAATTGCTTGATATTTGGGATGGCAGTCCATCACCAAGCTATTTGATACACAGCATACCCGACAATACCTTACCATGAATCACTAACAGGAAGATATGGAATAATACAAAAAAATAGAACCCCAAAGGATCAATAAAGGTGGTTTAGTGCAGCCCCCAACCTTATAGCAAGATTGTTAATACCTGACCCAATCCTGAGAGATGTTTGTGCAATCCATTCTTATACATAATCAAAACCCAAGGTACAGTGGCAGCTATGACTAGCCAAAGGACTAAAATGTTAAGAAAATGGCAATGATATCAATCAGCTCTTAAAAAACAATAGTCACAACTTTTTTGTCTTTTTTTTTTCTTTTTCTGCTGGTATAAGGTTATCTTCTACAGATGAGTCACATGAGTCCTTCTAATGGACTATTTATGAGTACATGTAACTTGAATTTTGATTTTGTTCCTATGTGGACAGTATCTTTCAAGACATCTGAAGCAATCGGGACTTCTCTAAAAATTGCTTTTTTATTTAATCATTCCCTTTTTTTTCCTTGTTGATATTCATATGTAACTAAAAGTAGTTTATGGGGATACCCAGTTCTGCTAACTGGAATTTACTTTGGGCTTTATCTACATTAGCAAGTATATTGGCACAAAAGGGAAAGATTTTCTTATGGAAGCAAGTATTTCTGAGGTCCTCACATCTATGCTACAGGCATTTTGGGGTTTTGGTTTGCTTTGGCCTACAGTCAGTCTGATTGCCTGACTGAACATCCCTAGTGTGTGCATGGTTCAGACACATTCTCCTCTCTGGCAAACACCTGGCGCAGCTTTATTTTTCCTTTAAAGGAATCTATTTCACATGCACTAAAATTGCCCAATGAAACACCATGGGATACATGGGGACAGCCAAGGGGTTAACTGGGTCCCCCTGTTCACACTAAAAACTGCACTGCTCCTCCACCCCCAAAAGCAAGTGTGCCTTCGACCCCATGTAGGCCACCAGCAGCCTCTCTGGCACACTGGGGACCAAGGAAAAAAATGCTACAGTATCAAGTGTCACCATGAATGTGATCAATGGCTGTTTGGTATTTTGTGATAGACTGCTTTAGGAATTACCTACTTGGAAAATTGTCCACTTAGAGGTAAGTGAGAAGCTGTTTGTAGGAGCATTCACACAAACACACACACAAACAAACAAAAAAACCCCGACCACCCACATACTTTTATCTTTTGGATGGATATTTTTCAGCTCTAAAAGGTGTTGCCACAGCTTTTACCCACCTGTGATTTTTCAGTGTCACTATCCATTATGCTCTTTCTCAGCTGCAAGAAAGGAGAAAAATTATGAGCTCTTTCATGAAGGATATAGCTTTATTTGACTTGGGCTGAGAAATTAAGGATGCCCTGACTGACAGCATGTGGTTTCTATTTCTGTTTATAAGCAGCCTTACAATAGTAGGTCAAAAGGATTAGAGGAAGGTCAGTGTTACTGTTTCTAGAGGAAACCAGCAATTGTACATTCACTTCAATGTTCTTGCTTTCCAAAGAAAGTGGAAATCTTATATGACAGGGTTTTTCAAACACCTGCCCTTTTTTTTTTTCTTTTTTTTTTTCTTTAGTAATTGAAGTAAAGGAAGAAGTTGTGGGGTTATTTACCTCTCTCTTTTCCCTTTTATCCATTATTCAATAAATATTACATAGAGTGGAAAAAAAGTTAATTTGTTGTTGGATATAGGCCCTAATTTACTTTTTTTTTTCTTGTAACTACATAATAAAGAAACAACTATATCAGTACAACCCATACATTATTTAAGGCAAAAACACATGGAGGAGCTGTAATATCTCTGAGCAATAGCACAGTCAAATACTGTAAGAGCAAAATATTCTCTGCAGTTCACTTTCCATTTTCCATTCTCTCACAACTGCCTGATCTTGCTGTTCAGCAGCATAACAGGGAAAAAAATACACTCAATATACATAGTTTACATCAGTTTATCGATTTATTAACAACTTGTAAAGAACTACCAAAACTATACATTTAGGATCGACACCCACAAAAGAGCAGGCGAATCACTACACCGGGCATTAACAAAATGCTAATTTACACTCACATCCAAAATTTTTGCTACTTTGTCACTCCTTTTCAAGCTGACTCCTTTTTCTAAGGTTTCCCTACAACTCCCCGGTTACTGTTTCATCCTGCTGATGGTTGTCTTCCTCTTTAGCATGATGGGAGTTTGGCATGACATGAACACACAGCAGACACCTCCCTATCTTACTAACTGTTGTCCAGGCTCTTCTGGAAAAGGTAGGCTATGTATACACCACCCTCTTTATCCATCCCATGCATCCCACTCCTGAAAGCATGTCAGGGTGGAGAAACTGCATCTTATATGCAGTACTGCAACATATGCCCAGCAAATTGGGCATGCCTGAAATTTTCTGAATTGCATGGTGTAAGCCTCACTCTGTTAGGACCTATCTCTCCTTCCTTTCCACAATAAAAGAACTGCAATGCTCCAGTTGGTTTTAATGGTTGAAAAATCATGTTCCCTTGAGTGAGAAGATAAGCTGAGAGGTTTTTTAATTAAAACTCGCTCTTCCTCATCTTTATCCCAAAAGTCTCTTTCATGTTAAAAGCCAACTTTTCAATCATTCCGACACTCCAGGTATGTCTTGCAGACTACCTGTTTGCTCTTTTATAAGGAAACTAGATTACACGTACATACTGTGAAACAGGACCTGTACGTCACCAGACATATCCTGACTTAACCACAGGAACACATTTGTAGCAAACCAACCTGCTAAATGACAGTATTGCTCTGCTGAGCGAAGCAGTATTTCCTTAGAAAATGCATGCAGCATACTTCATATTTATGCAGCCAAAAAGCCTACAGCGGTGAGCTGCATGCAGGTTGTCTTTGTAGGACTGAAGCTACGGGTGCCCTCTGTGATGTCAACATCGAAGATGCTAATGCAGCTCATCCATGGGGATGTCACCATAAAGGGAGAGCAGGGACATACCACACACCTCCCAGATACGCTGGCTATTGAGATTGCAAGTTTGCAACTCTGATGGCTCTGACTGACAGGCAGATTAGGTGAATCTGTTCAAATGAGTCCAGAGGAGAGCCACAGAAATGATCAGAGGGCTGGAGCACTTCTCCTACGAAGATAGGCTGAGACAGTTGGGGCTGTTCAGCTTGGAGAAGAGACGGCTCCAGGGAGACCTCATAGTAGCCTTCCAGTACCCAAAGACGACCTACAGGAAAGATGGGAAGGGACTCGTTATCAGGGAGTGCAGTGACAAGGGGTAACTATCTGAAACTGGAAGAGGGTAGATTTAGATTAAATATTAGGAAGAAATTCTTTACTGTGATAATGAAATTCTGGAACAGGTTGCCTAGAAGCGGTGGATGACCCATCCGTGGAAGTGTTCAAGGCCAGCTTGAACAGGGCTTTGAGAAACATGGTCCAGTGGAAGGTGTCCCTGCCCTTGGCAGGGGGGTGGAACTAGATGATCTTTGACCTCCCTTACAACCCAAACCATTCTATGATTCTATGGTTGTATGAATCAGCTCGTGCTGGATGGGTGAGCCCACATTTCAGTGCTGCACCCCCTCTGTGCGCAAGGGGTCCTGATACTGGTGAGGGGCTTGGCACTATCCCCTGCCCACCAGTACAGCTGTACTCATAGGCCTGTTCATGAACATAGCCTCCCATTTCCAGCACATCCCAAAGTATCAGATACATGTGCTCTAGTTCTTGGCTCTGGGAAGATTTAACCCTGGAAGTGTAGATCTGCAAAAAGAAAGGATGACTGGTGTCAGGGAAATTAAAGGGAAAATAAGAGTGGAAATGAACTCTTAGATGGGTACATCATAGCAGTATAAAACAGCTAAATAATCAGGTTTTGTCCAGGGACTTCACTCAAGTTACTCAAGGCATGAGTTTTGCCCCAAAAGGCCAGGAATCTGGTTGACCAAAGCTAAACCAAAACTGCTTCCAACTATCCAGGAGAAGCAGGTCAAAAATGGTGCTCACAAATAAATCCAGTCCTGTACCTACCACAAAGCTATGTTTTCAAAGGCAGCTTGCAAAGCATCTGGGTGCTCTGCTCCTTAGTGAAAGCTTTCATGGAACTGCAACACCCATTTTTGTACAGATCCCATGGATGCATTTTACCGTGCTCACAGCTGTATCAACAAAACTGACCAAAGAAAATGAGTAAAAGTCTTGAGAATATCTAAAAACTCACTTATCATTGCCTCTAATGGCAATGTTTGGTATGTAAATAATCTAGCTATGTATTTTTTTCTATGAAGAAGCAAAGCACATAACCTAAAATCATCAGCTGAAGCCTAAATGACAGAGGTCTGGACAATTAAGCAACACACTTAAATATGGTGAACCAAGGGTGTTTTGTTTGCCTTTTTCTCGGTTCTGTCTTTATACTGTAGGATATTTGGAAGTGAGGAAGGTAGTAAGGCACTCAGGAGATAGTTCTTACTGTTTTCTCCCTCTTCCATTTTTATCATATGTTTTGTTTAGATTAGGTTTTGTTTAGATTGGTTGGTTTTTTAATTATTATTTTTACCACAATCTTGTTTATGCTGCAATTTTCAAGATTTTTTCCTGAACTCATTTGATTACTCATCATATTTTTACAACTTTCATTTGTAGAACTCTTATCTTTTGATCTTGTGCTGTTTTCCCGTATGTTTAAAGATTTCAATACTAATTAAGATGATTAACTAAAAAAGACTAATTGCATTCATAAATGAGATGGGTTGCTTCTGATTAGCAGGTGGCTCTTTTCTGTTTTGGATACATAAAAGCAGATGGAAATGTGGCAGACTTAGCTATATTTAATCTGCCCACTTCCTTCCAGACTGCTCCACTTTCCAGTTAACATTGTTAATGACAAGGAAACTTATGAAAGCTTCAGATTCCTTTTTTTTTTCCCTTTGCTATTTCTCATTTGGTAACAGACGTCTTACTTGAAACCCTGGTCATTCTTAACGGAGAGCTTCCAAACTATTTTTTCTAAACATTTCGTGACTTCTATTCACAGGTTTCAAGATACCTGGAAGGGCCAAAAGAGAAAACATACCCAAAAATAAGAATTTTGCTTCTGGTTTGGGTGTGCAATAAATGATATAAATATTCCTCAGTGATGATTTTCAAAGAAAAGCTGTTGAAGGAGATTCCTTTTGCTCTCAGATTCTCTTTTGCTATATTTCAATATAAAAGCAGACAAGTGATACTCTTTTTCTTATATCCAAGATTTTTCTTCTGATTAGTACCAGAAATGCTACTCTGAACCAGCTGTTTCACTATACTGTATTGTCCTTTTATTTAGGCGTCTCTTTAACTCTTATTTCTTTTAGCCTCTGCTTTTCCATTTCATTTTTTGTTCATTATTTAACCTTTCCTGTACTACCATTTTTGATACAGTATCTGCAACTCATTTCTTCTCTAAACCTTGTCTTTTCCTCACTTAAGCAATTTTCTTGTTGACATACCAAATAAAACGTATCCCACTTCAGTCAACATCTGCACATCTGATACACATTTGTTTTGTAGTAATAAAGAGACACCAAAAAGTAGATTGTCTTTTCATTTCCATATGCATAGTATCAGAGAAGAAAGAAAAGTCAGATACATTTTGCAAGTTCACATGTTCAAAGTGTTGAAAAAACTAGATAATTTTTTTCCTGTTTGTAGTTGTGTACTAATAGTATCCTTTATAATTAACTGTGTGTAATTTATTTTTCATTTGTTATTGGTGTCTTGTTTCTTACTATTAATCAATAGGTCATAGCTTCCAGGTCTCATGTACCTTCATACATCTTTTTCCATTGTTTCAGAATTTCTTATAAAAATGTGTAATTAATTGTTAGCCAAATGTATTGATGCTAATGTCAAAAGGTTATCTCTTTGTGGCACTGCCAATCTGTAACAATTTTACCACTGCACAAATAAGAACAACAAAAAATAACAGTACAGTCGCACGACAGTATTGGAAATAACTAGTTCGTAGAGGCCTGAGGAATGGCAGTAACTTATAAATTTTATACCTAGAATGCATACGCTACTTAGAAGTACATGAAAACAATTTGATAGTTCGAAGTGTGTCTGGAACCAGTTTGCTTTTCAGAGGTTACTTTTTATAAAAGAAGTTCAACATGAATCAGATGTGGACGATTCCAAGCTATAGTGCTTACTGCATAAAACTGTGTTTTCTATACACTTTCATCAGAATAACTCTACAAAATCTTACCTGGGATTTATGCAAAGAAATTTTGATTATATGGGCCAAAATGACTTATTTGCCATGGACTTTTCGGTAATGCAGCACTTTTGATTTAAGTGGAGGTATTCCAGAGCAAGTGAGAGGATGGGGAAAAAAAAAATAATAAAAAAAAAAATTCAGACCACAAAAATTCAATTATATTGAAGCAAACCCTCCTGTTCTTCCATACCAAATTCTGGTGTTTTTTCTTTTTTCAATAGCTCTGGTCATATACTTCTTATACAAAAATATAAGAATTTAGTATAATTTTTGAGATGTCTAGCAGCTTCATTTGTGTTCTCTGAGGTAACCAAAAACTGGTCAGAGGATAATAAAGACAGGATGGGACACAACATCTGTTGCTTAAAGTAATGACGAAAGTGAAAAACAAACAAACCGATATATATAACGGGTGGTGATGGTGCAGATTTCCACCTGCATTCAATAGCAAGAAGAGTTACCCTCCCTAACTCTTATTTCTTTTTATCTCAGTTCTTCTCTATTCAGACATACGCACTAAACAATAGAACTGAAATGCAAAGTTGTGCAGCTTTTAAGATAGCAGTAATGAGAAAGTGTGCTAAGTCCCAATCACAAATGAACACTGGTGTTCAAAATAGGAAAATGTGGTACCAGGGGATTTTCTGAATTCAAGGCTTTTATTATATCCAGAATATTGTTGTGAATAATAGCATGCCAGAATTCTAAAACAAATCCAGATCTTCATGTCTTTAACTCTTTCTTAAGATATTTGTCTTCAGTAAAAATTTTAGATACATAAGGACTCAAGGATTTTGCAAGGAGTTCATAAGTGCAGCTACATACAGATATTTATCTGTTCTTTGAAAAACAAAATCTGGAAGGTATCTTTGCCAGTAAATTTGAGTAAGTGCTATTCGTACTGATGCTATTGAATACTAGCATCCTCCATCATCTGTTTAAAATGCTGTTATAAGGAACCGTATAACTCAGGGAATTGGTAATGGGATATAGAGCCTTTCACCTCTAGGTCAATAGTTATAATCTGAAACAGACGGAGGGAGCCCAGGAGTCAATGCCATGTAATTCCCGTCTACTGACTTTAGTAAAATTAGTCTGTGGCCTCCAGACGATTTCTATAGAAGAAATACCGTAACCACAATAGGCAGGAGAAAAATCACTGGCACTGGTATCTGGCACTGACAGGAACAGGAAATCCAAGAAATTGTCTAGGGGAATATGCGGTCCTTCTAAAATAAGTAAGTGGAAGTGTTTCAGTAAAGAAGCTAAGGGAATATGGTTAGCAGGAACTTTTCATCTTTATGTGGCACTGGCAACTCTCATGGACTTGAACCTAGTTGAAGTTTTAAGTGTTCATTACTCATAAAAAATATCAGACAATACAAGTTGTCCGTCTTGTACAGAGCAAAATCCGTAACCTGTACACATCAATACGCTCTGAATATATCACCTCAGTAACAATGTACAATCTTCAGCTGCTCTGACATAGCTGGTCAAACCTGTAGAGAGTTGTGTACCACCGTCACAGTAAGAGGCGTTTAGACTTGTTTACAGATCTGCGAACAGCTTTTCACTGGAAACTCCTAGCATAGTTAGGTTTCCAGTGATTTACACTGTGTTCCAGTCTGCATTTTTAATTGTGCAGCCTCAACCTGTTACTCCATTACACACACCTCCAATCTCAAGGTAACAAAACTATACTGGACAGTCCCCGGCAGAGCTTAAGTTTCAAAATACTGGATACCACTGCTACTGCAGCAATAGGCTTCCCACGATGGAGAGGATAACAACGAATAAAAAAAAACAAACATAAGAAGGAAAAAAGCACAGTTCAGTCATTCTGCATTAAGCTAGACACCTGCATTAACCTCACCACCACCAAGAGTATCAACAGATGAAAGAAAAAACGTCAGGGTTACCTTTAGTTGGGATGCATGATACCAATGTGAAGCAACCTGCAGATATACTATATAGATGACATGGGACTCCTCGCCTGGTGATCCTTTCTCCCATCTGCAAATACATATAAATCAGGGTCAGAAAGCTTGAGTTGCAGCAAGGTGTACTATGAGCAACATGAAGCTGTGTAACAGTGCTAGCTTTCAAACACACCTTTGACCCTTTCTGAAAAGAGGACCTGGACTAGTTTATGTTAATGTTGACTGTGAAACTCAAAGAGCAAGTGTCCCAGTTAACATGCTGGGAGACCTGTTAATCTTTATGTGTGATGACATTAACAAATCTATAAAACTAAAACTGAAAAATACCTAAGTGTCTCAGGACATCATGGACGATGTATTAATCACCTAAACAAACATGTCAGACTATCAGACACTTCCCTTCAATCACATGGATGAACTTATTAGTACAGTTACATAGTGGGATTTGATTTGGATATAGATATTCTCCTAGGACTCCTAAAGAAAGTTCAGTACCTTTACAATTTATAAAAGCTTAGATGATCAGATATGTGCCAAATCAGGAATCATTAATGTTTAGAAGAAATTATTTTTCATTGCATAAAATCGACTTTAGTTACCTAGACTACCAAAAGACAGAGATCAGCTCTTAGTTTAGAAATAAGGTATATTGGTCCTACTATCCACAGCATTCTTATCTTTAACAATGCCCCTTTAAAGTGAGACATAAAAATAGGTGGTAACTGGAGGAACCATTGCTAACATTTCTGTTCATTTCTAGTGTGCTTTTTCAACTTATCAGTCTTGATTTACTTCTTGTGACTTACACATATGGGTAAAATGGATGGAAATATTTTTGTTAAGTGGAGATAAAGCTTTGATTAACTTTTCCCCCCCACCCTTTGAATATGAAAATATTCTATTGGTGATGAAAAAAGTACATTTCTCTATTTTCAACTATTTCCCCTAGTTTAGGCTAATCCACACAAAGACTGGCAGATCCTGTACCCAGAAATAGTTTTCACTACAACAGTACAAGAATTTAATTTTTTGTTTGACTAGTGTTTGTTTGTTGTTTTTTTTTTTTTAAATTCCCTTTAAAAATGAAATTGAATTAAAGAGAATAATATAATTCCAAAATCAAACCCATCAAAATAACTCTAACACTCTCTAGGTGGGTTTTTTGTCCCCACTCCCACCCTCCATTTTGGAATAGGTGGAGATGGAAAGACAGAAGGAGAAAAATAAATTATTTGAACCTGACATGATATCAACTAGTTTCGATCAATCGCAGAGGCATTTGTCTTTCTCAGCACTCTCTCTTGCTTTTGTTCAGTGCAAGTAGATTTACGATGTCAAAGCCAGGATTTTGGCACTTTTCTTCTCACTAGTTTTTAATAAGAACTGAGCATCCAAATCCTCTTTAGACAGCTTTCAAAACAGCGGCCCTAACTTCTTCATTACACTTTTTCGGTAATACAGAGGTGACGCTTCCAGCTCTCAGAATGTTCAGCCATGAGGACCTTTCCAGAGTGGTAAAGCCCACGGGACACGTATTGGGGGGAATGGTACAGGGCAGAGCTGGGGCTCTCCCTGAACCCCGCTGCTCTGACAGATGGCCCCTCACCCACAGGCACCTCACAACCCTCTGCCTCCTCCTAGCACACCTCATAGGAATCCCCCCCCACCAGGAGGAATTAGCACATATCCATAACTCACAGCAAGATCTTGACAGCCACATTGCAGGTAGGAAAAACAAACACATGTACACACTACCACCCCCAAAACCCTCCCCTCAGCCCTGGATCACAGTTCTACACGCAGCAAATTAACTCAGGTCATCCCTCTGCCCCCACTCTCTGCTCCTGGGTTTCCAAATTTGACTTTGCTGGCAGAATCTGGCCAAGAGGTGAGTTGATTTTCCTCCATCACAGCAGCTTCCTCAGCCTGTACCTTATTCCCTGGCCTGTGACAAAGTGGGGAAAAGAGAGGGAGCAGAAAGGCAGACAATAAGAAAGAAAGAAGAAAGCAGACAGGTAGCTGGCTCTTCCCCACCACCAATGCATCCTTGCTGACCTGAGGGACATCATTCTCAGATATTAGCATGAATGCATTTCCCACATGCATTTGGAAAAAAACAAATTGCTAGCTATTTGTTTTTGTTTTTTTTAAAGCAGTCCCTTTTGATATCCATAATCTCCTTGAAAATAATTCATAGTGTTCTGTATAACGTTATGAGGCTGTAGAGCAGAGCTGGCTGAACTCGCCAAAAAGGGCGCTAGATTAAATGCAGGTAACAGTTATGAATTGTTAGTTGTAATTTACTGACTACAGTGGGGGAAAGACAGAGGGCACGGTGTGGTTTTCACAGCATGAATTAGAGTCCTCTGGTGAAATGAGGGTGCTTTGTGCTGATTAAATTATAAGAAATGTGCACCTGGGCCACATAAAGACCTGACGTTCTCTCCCTATAGTTTGACTGATAATATAAATGATGTACATCATAATTTCTGCATCATCTGAAAGTTTAATACATGTAATTGTGAGCTGCTTTTCTTCCTTGAAATTGCAAACACGGCAAAATTGCAGGCTTGGTGCTACTGATGAATCATTGTTGGCCTGCTGTATCTATATTACAATGGCCATACATAAAGAGAACCATGACACCCCAGTTTACCATCATTATCTGTTTCCTTTTGAGTTGTTTCCACAGCTGAATGGTTCAGAAGGAGCCTGGGTCAAGTAGCTGGGGAGGAGGAGAGCTGGTAGCTTTTAATGGAAATGAGTTTGGTATGATCTCAGCTACTTAAAATATACAGAGTTTTGCATGATAGCTAAGGGAAAAGGCACTTGCAATAGTATAATATGTATGCAATTCACATGCAAAAGATCAAACGTTGATAGATAAATGCAGAAAACTGAGTATGTTAAATAACAGGGAATCTTTTTCTTCTATCTATATCTGTGGAGGTTTAGTATACAATGTGGAAGGGAATTTAGCCAATTTTGCAAAAATGGAAGTTGTATATATAGCCACCAAATATCCACCAAAAAAACCCCAGCACTTCAATAGTTGAAACATTCCATTGTCAATGATTTCTTCTTTAATCTTGTTTTCATCACAACTTTGCAAGCTTGGCATGTAAGTAGAGACACACTATTCTTTTCAGATGCCTTAAATCTGAAAAAAATTGTTGAATTAAAAAACGAGATGTACTTAATTGGAGGTTAATAGCATCTCTTCACTTATTAAACATTTGAAAGAAAACTACAGAAAAGAATGTATTATTTCTTTAGAAATAAAATAGGGGAAGCTGAGGAGAAACATCCATATTTACTAGATCAAAGAGAGTAATATTGATTTTTGTGAACATTGCCAAAAAAAGGAATATTGGGAAAAAAAGCCTATGAAAGGACAACCTGCAGTGCATAGGATATACTTGCATAAGAAGACACTCCTGAGGAAGGGTTTGTTTGGTTCAATGCTCACTTCTGGTATCACATATCCAATTTTTCTGTCATCTCAGGGTTTTGTAGAACATGTAGGCAGAAAAGTGTTAATTAACCTTGACTGTTTTTTGCGTATCACAGCATGTTTATATGTTTTCCACAGAAATAAAACTCAATTGAATATGGTGGTGTTACTCTTGAATTGCAATTCAGTCAAACGATGTGTATTCTTGAAAAATCAGTTTTGAAGAGTTATTGAAAATAATGATAGAAAACAGCTTGGACAAAAGCAAACTCAAGACAGCACTTTCCTAACTGCCAACCAAACCAACTGCTCCTCCAGGCCAGATCATAGTAGACCACAGCCTTCATTAACTATGGAATCAATCTTGGTAAGTACTGTGTAATCTTGAAGGGGATGAACTCTTTCAATCAAGCTCATACTCTCTCTTCTAATCTTAAGAAAAACATTCCTCTAAACCAAAGACCTGTGGTAAGTATCACACAGCATCACTGTGATATATAGCAAGAATTTGATTAGGTAGATAGAGAACATACACCGTGATTAGTATAGGTGTTATGACAAGCTGTTCAACATCGAAATATTACTTCCTGCCTGGGGATAGATTTGGCATCTCTATTGCAGAGAGTCTTATATTAGATAGTAGTAAAACACATAATAGGCATATCATGATATTATCTTGTATGAAAAAGAACAATTAGTGCTGTTGGCTTCACAAAAAAAAAAAAAAAAGAGAAAGCATACTCAGATTAAGTTTCAAATTCTGCTGATGTAATAGTAAAACCTCTTTCTCTTAAAGCAGAATATTCTTCCCTAAACTCTAAAACCTTCAAGGTGATGAAATTATTTCAACATAACTTCATCCTATTAAGAAAAGGAATCAAACATATTTCAGCTGGCACAAGGGTTTACCGTCATTTCTTCTCTGAAAAAAAACCTGAAAGCCACCATTTTCTCCATGAGACTACATGAAAATAAGGAAACATGAAAACCTGCACGAGCTCGATTTAAGGTACTACCAAGAGCAGCTCTCTTGGTATAAGCTGTAAGCATTCATCATTTGATTGATCACTGACTGATACAAAGGGACCAGTTCAGTTTAAAGTAGAGATGTGGCCCATGGAAATCCCTGGCCAAGCCCTCTGACTCCATTTTCTTTAGACCACAGAACCAGCTGAGAGAAAACATAATGGTTTAGAGTCTGACTGCTTTTTTCCTTCTGAATTAGGTAGCTAAGTATAATAAATTACAGTTTCTAAGTAAGAGTTTGTTAAATTTTAAAATTATTTCAGGCGGAGGACACTTACATCATCTGAAGCAAGGAACTCGCAATATATGGTTGTGGCAGCTCAGCCACTCTCTGGGCATGAGAAGGCATTGTTCTACACTCATAAAAAAGGTTTACTCTTACACAGACCTTATTTCTCATTGCTTTTTAGGCTAGTAAAAAAGGCAAGACAAGCTGGAGAAACAAAGGAGACAGAGTAAAGGACTATATCAAAGCCTGACCAATTTTCCACAAGCTGGAAGTTTCCCAAATCCATGAGGGATGACGGTATCAGTGACTTGATTTCATGGAGCTTGCCAGGACTTGGTCCTCCTGTGCCAGAAATCTGCCACAAGAGTGAGCATGCCTACACTGTCACTTGGAAAAGAAACATTTCCAATCTTCCCCGACAGTGACACCAGTGTCGATAAAAACATTAGACTCCAGCTAGGGCTTTAACGTTTACATTTTTTTGAGGTTATGAGACATAATCAGAAAAAATAAGCCAAAAAGAACATAAGTACATATAAAGTGCCAGAAAAAGGTTGTTGGAACTAGGCTGGTCCTGAGAAGAAATCCTACAGTGGACACAAAGACCATCGAGCCATAACTGAATAAAGCAGAAGGACAGAACTGCTTATTTATTAAGCAATGCTCTGCCTCCCTTACTTGCAGTGCATAGTATCTCACTATAGTCTCACTGGGACTATTATGAGAGAAAATTACTGCTCAACATGAATAAATGTGGAAAAGTCTGGGTCTAAGCTTCTAAGTGTTTTGGTGATTTTTTTTAATGTTTTAATGTGTTTTAAATTGTTTTTATTATTATGCACAGCTACATTATGGGGGCAATTCTGTAAGATGAAGCTGAGCTGAGCTCTCTGTTGAAAGGTCAAGGCTTGTAAGTGTTACTAATTAGGGACACAGGCACAAAGTGAGTTATGTTTCCTTAGATAAGGAAAAGGAAAGAGACTTAGCTGTTGTTTAACATTACATGAAATCACTTCTGCTTCTTTGTGGCAGAGTTTAAAAATATCACGAAAGAGATGCCCTGGTTCTTAAGCTGCATTCTGCCCTGCCTAATATCTACAGAATCACAGAAAAGGTAGGTATATACCAGGCTATTTCAAATTTCAGAAGAAAGCGTATCTATCACAAAGGTTTTGTCAGTCTCGCAAGAAGAGAGGCTAACATGAGATTTCTCTGTCAGAATCCAGCTCAATGAATCAAATGTCAGCGTGGAGGAGGATGTGATGAGAGCACAGAGGGTACAGAGACGGCAGGAGGTGATACACAAAAGCTGAAAAGTCTATTTTGTGAGGTCAGGGAGGTGACAGTTTGGACCACTGAATCAGAATGGTCTTTTCAGGGTTGCAATTCTCATCAGGGTGAAGGATGCTCTCTTTTAAAGAAAAAACGTTGCAACTATTACATGGTACAGCTGGTACGCAACTGTAACTGGAAATGAGAAAGAAATTCACCACTGCTAGCACTAACCTTTCCTTACAATATCAAAAGTTGGTATGAAGATTTGGAACCTAAACTATGATTCATCTGATGGCCATACACAGTCTAGTTAGACAAAAGACAAATGCCTAATACTCTACAGGTTATATTTAGTGTAGGCTGACATTTTCACCTCATGTCACTTTCAAGAAGATCAGCTGCTAACAAAGTGAAGAAGAAACTTATTAAAAAGCAACAGTGAAGAAGAAATATATTAGAGAATAGCAATGAATTGTTTTCTTTCAAATCACAAGTTTACCTCGTAGGTTGAGACTCACCTCTAAGACAAACACCCAGATCTGAATTCCTGTTATTAAGTTGATAGAGACTATGACAATTTACAGAGGTACACACAGAGGTTACACCCCTGACAGCTCTAGATTGCTTTGTCTAAATTAATAACAACTCTGAATAAAAGGCATCTAGTCCAGCTGTACAGTCTCACACTTAACTTTTCCATTAGTGTCACTGGCCTCCCAGGGGTCTCTTCTCGTACTTCATATGTTTATGGACAAGACATAAATGACCCTATATGCATCAGCTGGGCTCAGTGAGCATCTCTCTCTCTCCACTTCTGATACCCATCAAAATTATTCACTGTGATTACACTATGGTCATGTCAGAAATATAGCCATACCTTGAAAAGCTAAATAAAAGGCCTGGCAACTAATCTTGGAAACCTTATTCACGCAAGCAGACTCGGTGTGAAATAGAGGTACTGCAGTTGATGAGGCTACTGCACCTGCATGTGTTAGTGGTACAAGTGCCTCTTGCAGACAGATCCCTACGGTTTTCCTCTTAGCTTTTCCTTTTTGCTGCCCAGCATGCAGTTAGTTTATGAGAAACAGGGGGTGTGCATGGTGAAGTCTTATACAGAGAGTGTGAAATAATAAAACTCTTACCTGCACTCAAGTCACAGAGAGGCATTACTGCTGTCATGGAGCTCTGGACTCAGTGCTGAGCTTTACCTCGGGGATTCTTACTTAACCCGGGATGGGGTCACCTGACTGCCTGGGGAACACAGGTAAGGCCGGAAAAGAAATCAGCATCACCTCTGAGAACATCTGCTAATGTTTCGGTTGGATTTCTTTTGCCACTGTGATTTTAAAGATCAAATAATCAACAAATGTTTTCAAATGGTTGCTTCCTGATTATGTCAAAATGCCCATTCTAGGGTTGTCCTTAGGTTCTTAAAACTTGCAATAAAGAGTTTAAGGCAGGCAGCTGGGAAAATCAAGCTTTTCAAGTACACACATTTGCTGTCCATGAAAACTAAGTAACTGAGTAAGCTGAACTCTAAGTAGTAAGTAACTGAGTAACTGAATTCTATGAGTACTAAGTAACTAAGTAACTGAATTCTATGAGTGACTAGTCAAAACCAGAAACTGAGGAGAATCTGAGCTTGGCTGCTCTCATTCTGCTGAGGGACACGAGTTAATCTTCAAAATCCAGTCTACTCATCTGGTCACCAGCTTGTCTGCGGCATCGACTGTTAAATGCATCATGTTGCTTGATGGGTTTATGATGTGGACAAACATGCATTAAAGAGTAAAACATGCCTATCGAAACTAATTTCCAATGTGACCTATGCCAGGATTAAACTGAGGTCTTCAAAGGTGAAAGGCGAGTGTATCAATCAAGTGTGCCTTGTAAATACCCCGTCAGCCATAGAACATGTATCAAATAAAATTAAGTGCTAAATCAACTTAGCTATACACACAAAATAATTAAATACTATTTATTGATTTGCATTTCATTGAAAGGGAGGAAAAAAGTTGTTTTGGTGTGGAAGTTTCAATATGTTGGTCCCATATAGGCAATAGCTTGAGATTTAATTGACACTAAAATAAAACCTTGTAAATATTAGGCTTTCTTTTTATCTTTTCAGTGTAACAAAGCATGCATTTAGATGGATATATGCAATAGATTCTGAAACGATCCTCTCTGGACACTTTTTCTAGATTTTAGAGTGCCTATTCATTTTAAATTATAGTGCTTGTCAGAGACTTAAACTAAATTGAAATAAAAGACAAAATCCATTTAAAAGTAAAAGCATCCATGTTAACACATACAGCATCAGAATACCTGTCTGCACTGAGGGAGGCCTCTCATGCAGACAAAGCCCTGGAGGAAAAACCTTGTTGAATGGCGTAACTAAGAGTTAAAACAGCTTTAAAACAATCACTGAAGATACACTGAAATTTAGCATTATTAAAATTCTGTTTAATTATAAAAATAAAAGCGCAGAAAAAAAAATCAAAAAGAACATTCATTTGTAAGATAATGGTCTGTTCTCTACTATGAAAATAACTGTTTGTTAATAGCATTATGCAAATAGGGCTAGCTGATTTCTTGAAAATTCAGCAGTAGCAGGAAAATGCCAGGAAGAGGCAAACTCTCAGCACCAAACTCACAAAACTTTTTATGTCACATTCCACGTTACATTTAGCAATGACAACATATACTGCAAAATTTTATAGAAAAATCTCCCCTTGTGCAAAGGAGTTTAAAAAAAAAAAGGAAATAGCACCAGCTGAATATACAAGGCAATAACAAAAATCAGGATGGGTTTACAAAGACTAAGCCTTAGGAATTGCTTACTCATGTAAATAAATTTATGTGGATCAGTAAGACAACTCAAGTGGGTAAGAAATGCAGTGATCTACCCCTAATAGTTATCAGAGATATATGACTACTTAGAAAGGAAAACTGGAAACTGATAGAGAGAAACAAGCAAAACAGAATTATTACAAGCAGATTCCATTAGGTAAAATTATATAAAGTATATGGAGAAAATAATGTGATATTATATATTATAAAAAAATATTCTCAATACTAGCACATTTTCAAAAAGACTCAAATCTAATTTGTATGAGCTTGGTGAGGAGCACTGTCTTAAATCTGTTATGTCTGGGGATTAAGTGCATGATGCCTTTCCTTTTCTTTCATCTTGTTCCACTGCTTTATTGTACGTTTTCCCTCTATTTTCCCCTCTATGATGGGTCTGGTCTGATGCTAGACTTGCTGGTGAAAGGAGCTATTATTCCACAGCTGTCTGGAAGAACTGTCCTTGTGAAGAATAAACATTTCATTTTGCTGAAAAACCAAATACCTATCAACAAATTGCAGTTTCTAATATTTTTTTCCACCGTTTGGGATTAGTTCAAGAATAATGAAAACTTTCATACAATCAGGGCAGCTCATTTTTTGTCTGGACTTTAGCAATTAAATAGTCTTTTTTTTTTTTTTTCCTAAAATTTATAATACTTCAATTAGGCACAGTTTTGCTGTGCTTTACATTCATTGCTCACACTACAATTCTGCAGAGGCTGTACACATACCTTGAAGCCTAGAAACACACTCAAGTCTCTGACTTCAATGCAAATGAATCATGTTTTTGGATGGGTACTGTATAAAATAGGTTATCATTGTGAATACTCACAATTATGAATTCAAAACTCACTTCCCATTTTTGTCCCACAGAATTAGCATAACATTTATTGCTCCAGTGAATATTCCCTTTATATTCTGTAGAATATTCATGGAAATTAAATGGAAAAGAGGTACAATCAACTTCATTAAAAATTCAAATGAATGTTTTCCATTTCTGGCAGCATTCCTCACACATCATTAAAAACCAAACAGCTATTCCATGAGAAATGTAAGTATAAACAAACAAACAAAAAAATGTCCCCTGACTCTTCCTCCCTATGACCTGCCACTGAAACAGTCCCCTCCTGCTTCCCTTGCTCACCACAACCCCCCTCCAAACCTCTCCGAGGAAGGTCCCTCCTTCCTCCTTCTCGAGAAGAAAGATACTCTGATGAGGGGCAGAGGTGCCACAGGCTGGTGACACACGCCATGGAGTAGTACCCACATCCAGTAACCGCATCCTTCTGGGACTTGCTGCTCTCAAGAGATTTGGTTGATGTTGGCCAGCACATTCATCAGCTTTCAGGAACAGGAAAAAAGGTGGAGGCCAACAAGGTGATTGCATAAAATAAGCTAATAGCAAAAAGAACCATAACTCACTCCTCCATTATTCATTTCTTTCTCCTCTGTCAGATGCATGTCATGTACAACAGGCAAGTGACTTATAATGACTTAATTTTATGATGGAGTGGGATTTTCAAAAAAAAAAAAAAAAAAGGGAAAAAAAAGAACCTTTTAAAGCAAGTGTGCGTATTTTCACTGGGTACTGTCCTGCACTCTGAAGATAACTAAATGCAGAATCTGTGTGGCAACAGGGAGCCACTACCAACACCAGGATCCAAGGAGGTTCCCATGGGGACCTAGGGAGATGCAACCTGGGTCCACTGGCACAGGGTACACATGTGGGGCAACAGCTGATCCTTGACACCTCATTTACAATTTTAGGGAGTGTGGGTGGGGAGGAAGGACCAATTAGGGGGAAGACTGATTCTGAATTGTATTGAACATTTTTTTCAAGATCAAGCATGTACCCGAGGGTCCACTTACAATTTTTCACCATTTCCTCAGCGTATTTCTCTATTCTGTAAAGTTGGGGTTTTTTTCCCCCTACTGAAAGAGTCTAGCATTTATTGAGTACAAGCACACTAGTACTCCTGAAAAAGTAATGCTGTCATTGCATCCACTTTGATATGGCTGGGACCCCCAAGACAATCTTGCGTGAAGCCCCAAGGAGGTTGTACTCAACTTTGCTAATGGAAAAAAAAAAAAAAAAAGACACATGGGTTTTACAAAGAGCATTTTGGATATGTAAATTTAAGAAATAGACATAAAGACTCTTACAGAGACAGTCTCAGAAAAATGACTTAAACCAATCTACTTCAGGCTACTCTTTGTCCGAGACAGTCACTGTTAGGAAAAATGGGTTGGAAGAAAAAGAATCCATTTTAATATCATAAAGGTCAGGAGAGCTCAGTCCACTGTTCTGGGTTAGCTACCTTTGCTCTTCTCAAGAAGAGCGTTTGGATTTTGAAGATTCATAAATTTGTGTACTTTTGTACAAAAAACTATAAGGATTGGTTTGAGTACTTCTGGAAAAAGTCTTCACATTCTAGTTCCAGGGAATAACATGGACTTCCTCAGTGAATACAACAAAGACCGAAGACATAACAGCTAATCCTCCCTGACACATATATGTATAAAAACTGAAAAAGAACTCAGTAATAGACGACAAAAAAAAAAAAATCATTACAAAACCACATTTATTCCATTATAAAAACAAAACAAAACAAAAAGAACCCCACTACAACAACAAGAACAAAAAACCCACAAAAAAAACGACGTACGAAGGAAAAAGAAAGGTAGCCTCTCCCCCAGTAAAAAATAAAATATTTAAACTGAAATATAGTCTTTAACCAGCCCTGAATATATAGATGAGAAAATAATTATCAAATAATTGTTACCACTTTCCAGAAAAAAAAATATATAAAAATATAAAACCCAATTCACTCAATACACAATAGTGAAAGATGAGTTTCAGCCTGTTGAGCTCCTCCTAGCACTTAAAGAGGAAATATTGTAGACAACAGGGAAATATTTTGTTAACTTTTAAAAATGGAAAAGCATAGCATTTACCACTATGGTAAACGTACAGTTTTAAGGGATCCTCATTGTAATTTTTAGAGCCTTTATAACAGTATGAGCCTATACATGGGTACATATATATCTATATAAAATCATAATATTCTAGCATAACAGTCTGTCGCTGATGCTTAAAATGACTAGAATCATTATAATTGGCTCAAATACCTGAGTATTCTGTTACTTCATAATTGAGTCAGAAGTAGCTCTCCAAGATGGGAAATGTAATGTAAGAAGTAGATGTCAGAGTTTGGGCACAGAACAGGATTCTCGAAATAAGGTGCTCAGACTACAGCTTCAGAAGTCACACCTGGATTAATGGGAGGTGAAAGAACTCGCTGTCTCAGTATCTTTTACTTCATTGTCTATATAGGAATACGTGTTTAAATTGCCATTTTAATAGCTGACCACTTTGCTGTAGGGCTAGCACTACAGAAATTGCGTTCAGTGGGTCTTCACTGTAATGTAAGGGAAGGAGATAGTCTCCCTTTAGTCTACTTCTCATTTACTTCTGTCTATACCCTTAGAAAGAATGCCTATTGAAAAACAGATGAAATTGCATTCTGTATAAAGCCCTTACAATGGGCAGAGCAGCCTGGTACCACAACCCAGCCTGCAAGAATTGCATACAAGAGCAGTGCCTGCCATCATCACAAGTGAAGTACTCAGGGGGGCAATCAAGCTGCACAGGGACTGAGGCTCTGTTGAGACTGCGTACAAGATCACTGTCCCTCTCATCCCTCTTGGAATAACAAAAACCACTCCCCCAAAAAGTCACGTTTTGAGCAGGTAGAGTTTTCTGATCTCTTCCAGATCTTGACATCAGTTTACGTCCATTCCCACAAATAAAGCATTTAATCTTAACCCATCTTATCTGGATAATAATGGGTTATACATGCTATAGGAGGCGACCTGCTGAAAATGCCCAAACAAACCATCCCACCATAGTCAATCCTGCTCTCTTCTGCCCCCAGGGAGCCATTCTAAGAACAGGCTTAGTTTCAGCTGAATAATGCATCTGATATTGCAGCTTTTCTACAAAACTATAAAGATGCTACTACTTCAATTTTACTGCTGTTTTGCAAGCTTCTCGTAACACACACACAAAAAATAATTAACAAACCTACCTAGAAAAATATAGCCAACATTAATACATGACATTGCGAACCATGTGTATGTGTCTATTTATCTTCAAATAATATGAATACGCAGATTTCTACCAACATATTCACTCTGGCAGAACAAAGAGCAGCAATCCAACAGGCTAAATAGCAAAATAAGTGCCAGTGTAAAGCCAGCCAAGTGCTTTGCGATTTAAATGTTTTCCTACTTCTGCTATTTAAAAACTGCTGCTATCTTCAGACACCACTTTCCACAGGAACAGCAAAGCTACCTTTTCACATCAGCAGTTTGCTGGTACCAAATGACTTTAAAACCTTGCCACCATAAATGGACTGCACCAAATAATGAGGTCTGGGGAAGCGGCACATTGGGTTCCCTGTATAAGGGAGAGGAAAAATTTTGCGCCACCTTACCCTGGCCAAAATCAAGTCAGCTCAGAATCAGATGGAAACCAGTTCACCAGTTCAGCCAGTTACATACAATGCTTGCTGAACACTGAAAGTCACCTCCCATCTTGCCCAGAGCAGTAGGACTTCACAGCCTGGGGATGGACACCTGCATGTTTCTGGGCATAGAGCAGGAAGGAGCAGGGAGCCACTCTTCTAAACTAGCTCTGTGCCACCGGGACATTCTCGACAGACAAGTCATCCCCTCTGCCTTCAGTCCCACCTTTCACAACCTCAGATCACAACACAGGTCCTCTTTAGTTACTTCTTGATGCATACTTATTTCTGCCTAAAATATGAAACATTAAGAGAACACCTCACACAACAAGGCAGTTTTTACAAAACAACTCGATGTAAAACCACAACTAGGCATTAGAAGCCATGCAAGGCTGTCAGTGATCCATCTGAAATGTCAATACATCATTTGAAATGTTCTTACTCAGAACTGCTTGAAGCATCCAAAGGCAGCAAAATCAAAGGAATAGCTATCCCTTTTTCAGTAAAAAAGAAGTGAAAATAGAAAGGCAATTAAGACTTCCCCTAGAAGCAGCCCATTCACATTAAAAGGGTGTACTTCAAAGGACAGTGAAGAGGGAGACAGTGTGTGTTTCAGAGAAGATGAGTGAGGAACCTAGGACAGAGTGATACGTCTGTTGTGCAGGAAGTCCAGCATTTGAAATAAGAAGAGTTAAAAACTGGAAAAGAGCTAAAGCCAAAATCGTTCCCTAAGCACAGTGCCCACCAGAGAGAAGAGCACCCAAAAAGCATAGTACTAGCAAATACACCCTCATCCTCCTCTTCTACGTGATTACTTTATGGAGTATTTGCTTTGGATCTCATAGAATCATAAAATTGTCTAGTTGGAAGGGACCTTTGAGACCTTCTAGTCCAACCATCAACCTAACTCTGATAAAAAAACTATCACTAAACCATGTCACTAAGCACTATGTCAATCTGTCTTTTAAATCCCTCCAGGGATGGTGCCTCAACCACCTCCCTGGGCAGTCCATTCCAATGCTTAATAACCCTTTCAGTTTAAAAATTTGTCCTAATATCTAGTCTGAATCTCCCCTGGCACAACTTGAGGCCATTTCCTCTGGTCCTGTCACCTG